>APFE030003233.1:96893-106986 GCA_000404065.3 Pinus taeda
TATATATCCCCCAATATATTATGTCATTTTTTCCTCAATATATATCCCCCAATATGAACCCACGTGGTATGATATTTCTCCCCCAATGAAGCCCTCGTGGCTTTATCGCAATCCACACCGGATAACTAGTCCCTAAACCGAGACTCCTCCCTCAGGCTTTACCATGTACCCTGCCAAAACTGGTCAAGGGATTCTTGGGCCTTTGGGAATGAACCTTGAGACCACCTCCATTCTTAAATCCATCCGGAAAATCCAAAGTTCAAAACCAAGCTAAACATCCCAACACACCATGACATCCAGAAAAAAGGAAAATTTAAGCTGAAAACCATTGTCATACCCGACAAAACTATGCTACTGATAGCAAGAGAACCATACACCAACATGCAAAGACATTCATGTCAAAACCATCTAGGAAATCACACATGCAATATGCTACCTGAAAGTATTCATGTTGAATCAACTTGATCTTTCTTTTCCTTACTTGATCCTTTATTTCCTCCCATTCCTTTCCTTGTCCTTTTGTAACATCCCTCCCTTAATAATCTATAATAAATAATAAGAACTAATAAAAATAATACAAAAATAATAATTAATAATAAAAACATTAATAATGAATAAAATAAATAAACCACTTAATAAACAATAAATAATAATAACTAATAAAAAATAATAATACAAAAATAATAAGTAATAATAAAAATAATGAATAAAAATAAATAAATCATAATAAAAATAATAAAAATGATATTAAAAGATATAAGTAAATAAAAATAGTAATAACCAAAAAAATAAAAAATAGAATAAAAAAATAAGTAATAAAAAAAAAATAGTAATAACCACATTAAAGCTCTAATAAAAAAAAGGGAAATTATCAAAAAAATCGAAGGAAAGTAAAGAAAAAGTAGCATGCAAACACATGGAGGGTGGGCATGTACCATGCAGACACATGGAGGGTGTGCATGTGGTTTCCCTTCCAATGTTTTGTTCTATTTAATGAATGATGAGGAGGATGGGAGGGGTTCGATCATGCTGAGGTTCTATCTTCATTCTCTTGGGAGAATACTAAGACTTAGGAATACTGGCAGTAGTCGTTGATTGAGGGCTCGGGGGTGGCCAGTTGTTGCAGAATCCTGCACAATTGAGCCTACGGTTGGGAGGAGAGTCGTCCCCAAATCTGTGGTCACTTCGCAGCTGGCAGGTATAATTTCACTAAAGAATTGTTTTCCTTTTTACATTAATTTTAGTTTTACTTGTGCTGTTACATATGGTATCAGAGCGCAAGTTTAACCCTTAGGGCCTATGGGCATCTGGAAAATTACTTTGTTGGATTTTTTTTTAACTTGACTGGTTTTTAAGTTGCAGGTTGATTAATTCCAGGAGGCGGCATCTTATTCCTCGAATTTTGCAGTGATTTTAACGAGTATTCATTGATTCATTGTTTACTTGGACTCTGTATTAAATCACATCTTTGGTGTTGCTTATCTATTTCTCATGTTTATGTTTGCCTATGATTTTTGACAGTTCATTGGGTTTAATGTTGTTATTGGCATTTACAGATTTGTGTTTTTCATCATCTGGGTTATAGTTGCAGGTTGCTTTTCGTTCTATATTGAAAATTGTAGCTAGATTGCACTATGAATGCCACTTTTTCTAGCGGATACGGACCTATTGTGTCATTGGAAAAATAGTTGTTTCTCGTTTATTTCTTTTACTCGGATAAGAGGGCTACACAGTAGATCCAATCACCTAATTGCATCCCGGATTTTGGTCATCTGGGTTTCATTTGAATACAATTTATGCTTCTGTTTTTTCTTTTCACTCTTCAGATGATATGGGCAGGTGAGTGTGCCTTACTAGGCACTAGCCACTGGTAGAAGATAATCTCCTCCTGATTTTGTTGAGCCGAGCCTTTTGTTGCAAAGAATTCTGGAGATGATTTTGCTTTTCGCTTTTTGTCCCTCTTGAAAAAAAAAAAAAATTGAAAACCACTCTCGGCATGTTTTTCTCTGCCCTTGGAAACCGTTCTCCTAGTACTTTTACTGCCTTTTGGTGATAAGAATTCTGTTAAAAGCCATTCTCATTTTGTCCCAGTGCAGCTGGAATCTAGTGTCCTGATTACTTTTCCCCCATTTTGATCATTCGGACTTTGTTGAAAATCGATGTTCCAGTGTTTTTCTTTGCCGTTTTCGTTTGTGGTTATGCAAGATCCTGTATTTGATTGTGAATAATTGTGAAGCAAAATAATTTTGGCGGATTGAAATTGTCAAAAGTCTATCAACAGACTAAGAAAGATTTTACAGATTACCCATTCTCCAACCTCCCTGCTTATTATTTATAGTACAAAAATGGCTAGTTGAATTTAGTTTTTCTTCTGGTAAAATAAAACTGTATTGATTGAAAGAAAAAAAAATATATATGCCAGAACCAGAAGAACAGAGTTTTCCTACATGAAAAACTGGGTGCCTGCAATATCCATGATGAGGATAGAAATAAGGTAGAGCTTGACAAGTTTTTTTTACTTTCCGTCCACTAATAGATAACTAATCCGGCTAGGTAGTGCTATAGTTTTGCCACAACCAAGGTCGGCACTGGCACATCTTTATTCTTTATGGGTGTTCTTCACAGACAGCCTCCCTTTGTTTCTCATTTAACTTTTGGAGAAATTCTATTCTTGTTTAATTTTTTGCCTGAAAGAATTAAGATAAACCTATGTGCTCATTTAGATGGCGCTGAATTGTATAATAAGTTTAAACTAGTTTTAGATGGCTTTTGCTAGGGAGAATAATGTGTCGACTATTCCCTGGCAAAGAAGAATAAGATTACCATGAAATGTTAAAATCGTCTTTACTATTCGTGTTTCTCCGTTGCGAGGAAACTATTGAAATAATGCTGAGAACAGTAGGAGAATTATCCATTCTCGCTTGTAGTTTGAACTGCTTTCGGCTTCAGCGTCCCTTTTTACTGCGATACTTGTTAGACTACTTCCAGGTTTTTATTTTTTTCAGTACTCATCTTGTTCTCTTTTACTCTGTCCATAAAGGTCGTCTTTGACATCATTTCTGAGAGTTCAAGTTCCTCCGGACATGTCTGAGCATGATTTTTTTTGTCTGCATCCAGGTTTGTGATGCTGAGCTCCTCTGACTTTACTTTCTATTAGACAACTTTCTTTAGTCATCTATATATATCTGCAAAGGTGATAAGTGACAAAGCTGTTCTGCCCAGCCTATGTTTGGCAATGATATCTTATAAAATCAGCTCTGTATATGCCAAAAGAATGATCAAGACTGCACAGGAATCAACAAAACACAGAATTTAAGAGGCAGCTCTGTTTGTCTGCACCTGATATAAGTTTCCCAATATTTGATTACTAAAGTATCTGCATAGTATAAGTTGGGCTCTCACATAATTCTTTTGCTACTTTACTATCCTTTTTAATCATTGATGATCTGCTCTTCAAATTATATTTTATGAATTTTCTTACCTATCTGATGTCTCTTGGTTAATAGAATTTGGCACTTTTCTATTTTAGAGGTGGTCCCTTAGAAATTTATCTCGCATTCTTTTATTGAATGAAGGTCCTAATAAGTTGTGGCTGTTTCTCATTTTTTTGTATAGATTAAAAATCCGTTCTCAGGGAATTCCATGCTATCTGCCTATATTGATTCGCATGTATCTGGAGTTTAACTTGCTTTGCATAAAATTGTTAATCTGAGAATGGTTTGCGTTAATGCTTTGATACTTTCCCAAATCTTGCAGAGCATGGTCAATCTGTTATAGTCTTCTGGCTTGAAGCATACCCAGAAAATTTTCGTAGATGAAATCCTACGATTTATTTTGGCAGATATTTATATTAAAAACTTGATAAATCGCTAAATTTGGTTTTCAGGATGAAGATTTAGGAACCACATCATTGGGTATTCTTTATCTTTCATTCACTGTATTCTCAAACTCTGTTGCTGCCGACTTTGTAGTTACATACAGCCTATGGTAAATGTTGCAATGTTGCATCCCTTGCAGCGTTGTAACCGCCATCCTTTTTAAATATCAGATGTCTTGAATATCAAAAACAAGAGAGGCCGAATCTTTTGATAAACCCTAAATGTATTGGAAGAGCCCTAAATTCCTTGGAACTTCACATTTGATGTATTTAAGAACCCTAATTCGTTAGAACTTCACGTTTGATGTCTCTGTTGACCGTCTTTTGAAGTTCCATTTAAAACCTGTTAACCGAATTTGATTTGAACCTGCGTGCATGTAAATTATTAGTATGGCATATGTTAACTAACGATGACGATCCTCTTCACCCAAAAATGTAAATTGCGTAGATATTTTAGTGTCACCTAAATAAATATTCCTTTATTACAAAATACTTAAAATGCTGCTTAAAAAGGCTGGCTTAGACAGAGTCCGTTTTGCAAAGTTTCAGAACTTTTTTTTTTTTTTTTCCTTTACATAATTAATTTTTACTGAGATGAGAGTAATTTGCATAAATAATAATTTCTTAACGGAGATACAGGCTGTGTACGTGAAAGGATAGAGAGTTCTCTATAATAAATTAGAGTAACAAATCATTTTTTAAAAATGGAAATAGGGGCATAGCACATCTCTTTATTATTGGTCAAGCTCATTTTCACGGTAAGTAAACTATATTTTACTCCAGCCTCCATTTCCTTTTGTCTCTATCTCTTGCTTGGTATCGATCATATGTGGCATTCCTGAATGCAATGGTTGATTGTATGCAATCCCTTTGGGATCCTGCGTGCTACCTTATTTGAGGCAAGTATATCTATCTAGATGGCTTAGCTAGCATTCAATCAGACCTGGAGATTTGATTATTGGGGTCCCCTATTTTCTCTTTCTTGGCCCACATTAGAGAAAGTATTTGACATCATGCAATCTGGACAAACATAGCAGCTCGGATTTACCACTCCTTTACTTGCTATGATGTCTTGCATTGGAATTTTCAATTGGGTCAGTTCAGTTGAAAAGATATGAATAAAGTTTTCGAGGTTATCAGATTGTTTCAGTTCTTAAATGTATCATTTCATATATTTAATCTTAAGAGTTTTTGGTGCAAGAGAACGCACGGTGAACGTGGAGATTAAGTTCTTTACTTTCTATAGACTGCAAAGGGTTCAGGACAAATAGCTGCTTGAAAGGTAATCTTGTTGATTTAAAATTTATGGTTTCTACTCTTTTTTTGTTCGTAATCATTAGTGGTGTAAGTTGGTGGCAGCTGGGAAAAATTGAGGAATGCAGTCATGGGAGATTTAAGGACTGTATTTATTCCTTATGATTTTAATATCAATTCAAAATGACATTGTGATATGCTCAAAATTGTTATATGGTAAAACTCGGTAATTTTGATTTCACCATTTTTGGAGACAATTTACAAGAGGCACTATTTATTTTTAGATAGTAAAAGTACAACATACTGTTAAGCATGTGCAGTTGTCAGTGAGATGGTAGGTCTGGTTGCTATCAGATGAACCTTCGACACTGAGTAAAGCATTACTAGTATTGATTTTTGTTCTCATTGATGAATTTTGGCCATTCATTGGACATAATGAAGTCATAATATCGTATCTTCCTCTCAAAGATGGTCATAAATGGATACATGATTTATACAGTAATGAAGATGATATCTTCTACTGTTGTGGCTATTATAATATAATGTGGATGCCACATTGCTGATAATCTTAACCTTCAGAATTTTTTTCCAGCATTTTGGTTATCAGCTACTGTTTCTTGTGTTATTGAGCTTCATTGTCAGTGCTCATATTATGAATTTTTTTTTGTATTCCCAAATTTGAGTGAATTTATTTAAATCTAATAATTGACCCTTTGTTCTGTTCTGGACCAACTAAACCTCTGAGAGGTTTGGATTTTCATTCACTGCAACATATATAGTCTTTTCAGTTACTGAGATGATAAATATGTGCAAGAACTATGCTTATGGCTCTGGGTTTTTGATCAAGGGCTCTATGTTAAAGTTTACCTCTTGGGGTGCTGCCTTTGGACAAAGCTTCGTAAAGTTTTAATTGGAAATATGACCTTATTCTGCTGTATAGATGAGTCTGTGGATGGGCTGATGGAGCTTTTAATAAGTTAAGTTGATGGTTGACCTTGTAGTGCTCCTCTTAATTACCTGGATCAATGATAAAAGTGACAGTAGAAGGGAATTGCATACAAAGGCTAATGCTTGCATATGCTACTCTGGTTTTGCTTTGTCAGATTTGCAGATCTCACATACTCACTAAGTAAATGCTCAGTATCTTGAAAAAAATTCTTCATGCTTGAATTCTACAGGTCAAAATTAAAGTCTAGTTCTAACGGTGTCAGTGGGCGAGGTGTTTTGTTCTGTTGGATTAAATCCAGTTGTTTGGTAGTTAACAATCCTGTTATATTGAATGATTCAGGCTGGCTAATTGCTGTACGATAGATGCACTCAGCTTTGGTTTCTGGTTGGGTTGAATGATATTCAAATCAATGTCTAAGGGTTATTAGTTTTTGATTGATATGATTCTGTTCTTGATCTAGTTTCGAGTCAAGATATTGTTCCCTATACCAGGGGCTTTCTTTGAAGATTCTGTCTGCTCTTATATTAGTCAAATTTTTGGTCAGATCACTTCCCACATAGAATAATCTTGATTTGCCCACAAGAAAGAAATAAGCAAATCTAAAATATTTTGACTATTTAACATAAGAAATTGCTCACTGCTGTCCTAAAATTATTTACTGCTCTTCTACTAAAGCATAAGTAATTCTCTGCTGTCCTGAAGATACTCATTTATGTCATTTGAAATTCTGAATACATTGCTTTAAAGTGCTCTCATTTACTCATAAGGTTATAGGCATTGGATAAGGGGTATTTTGTTGAGCATTTCATTGGATAGCCTTGGTATTACTCTCTCGTCTCATTAAAAGATAGCCTTGGTATTACTCTCTTGTCTCATTAAAAGATAGCCTCACATTGGCATTTGAAAATCTTAAAGGTGTTGCTGATCTAACCATATGATTGATTATCACTTTGACATAATCTTGGCAAGTTCCGTAAACAACACTATTCTTCTCTTTTAAAATATACAAGTGGGTATTGACATAAAGCATATCAGAATTCTTGTTTTTAGTAGCTTGTCACCAAGGACTTATCAAATTGCTTACAGTTTATAGTTCAACTTGAAAGATCTCTTCAGAAATTGGCCATCTAGGTGTTCCTAATGTTGCACTAAGGCTGAAAGCCTTTTTGTTTTATTGGCATTAAAAGTGTTAAGTAACTGAGGGACTTGTTGATTTAAATGAATATATCTCTTTTTGGCATCTTTTCATTGATATATCTTGAAGGTTCCTAGCTATATAAGAGCATTTATATGCTTGCTAAGCAATCACTGTTTGCATTAGAGAAGAGATATATTGTTGGACAAGTTTGGTATAATTCTAACACATTATTGACAGATAAATTTATATTGGCACTTAAGGAGATTTGAAGGTCTTCTTGATTATGTTAGACATCTCCTAAGTTGAATGATCATTGGGATTTTCTTACTTGAGTAAGAAACATTGGTTGCATTTTCTATTATCATTGTTATCTTGAGCACCTTGGCAAAGCATTTTTCGTGTTTTGCATGTCTTGAGAAGTGAAGGGCATTGAGTAATCTTGTTACATTGCATAAAAAAAAAAAAAAAATCATTGGCTAATTGTTTGAAAGGATAAGCGCTCGAGTTATCATTTGACTTATGGTTCATGAATTAAGTGGATATCTAATTTTTGAATTCTAAGTTAGTGCATTATTGTGGAGAGCATTCATCTCATGGAAATTTTATCTTGTGGTTATCCTCCTAATCTTATAATTGAGATCGTCTCTTGAATGTATTCTATGGCTTAGTTTTCTTCTGATGGAATTCCACTGTCCAAATGTGTTGATGGATTCTCTTATAGTGGGTTTTGAAGAAGTTGGTTTTACTGGGATAAAGATGCTTCTTGATGTCAGACAAAGAGGTCTTGACGGTATATCATTTGGAGTTATGGCTTGAGCAAAGCCCAATGAGGCGGTGGAAAAAGAAATTTGGGCTGAGAAGAGCTTCAACGTAGCATATCCATGTTTTTTTTGGCTACTCTAGTTTTAAATTGGTGGTAATCTCATCTTGATTTTGAAACTGTAATTCATTAACAGACTTGGCTATTGCTTGTTTATCTTCATGTAGGTTCATAAATTACGTTGTATTCATGAACCAACATCCCATCCTGAACGAATCCTGTTGATAACACATCTATCTGCAAACAATTTAACCATTCAATTCCCACGTAATTCGAATGAGGAATCGTGCGTAGCTTTCCATGGATTCAATTAATCAATGGGTGAATCTTTCTACAGATAGATGAATCTTTTTTACAGTTAATTATACCTCCACATCTATATTTTATTCCGCTATTGCGCTCAGCGTTTGATAATCAATTTACATCAGTGGGGTACACTCATTTCATTGTTGGTTAATTCTGCGGGTCTTCTACCGCATTGCTTTTACAGATTTTGGGCACCGGAGGTGCGGCTGATCGAGCTATATACAAGGCTATATAACAAGTCTGTAAAATTGTAAGTTTATATCGCAAGATTGCAGGTGTCTGAATGTTTCAAATCACAATATGAGGATGATCAGTATGGACAAATTTTTCGACAAACTTACAATTTTCTATCTTAGGCAGCCAATTTTACGCCTAATTGTATTGTAATTTAAGGGATTTGAAATGGTGTTGCCTTCGCGGGTGCGCTTGCAGGCAGACCATATAATTAATAAAATCATTATTTTTTTTGTATTGGGGAGGCATGACCTTCCCCGTCATTCGATCCGGTTCTGGATCGGGTGGCAGTGTCTTTTCTTTATGGTGTGGAATAATTTTTATGCTTGATTCATAAATTTTATGGCATATATATTAATTCACCATATACCAAATTTACTGAACTAAACATCAATAAAACTTTTTACTGTCGTATTCTTTTTAACACATGACATGAAAATAGTAACTGAATGTGATTAAAAGGAAATGTCATTTTTTTGTGTTACTTTCCATAGGATTGATGGTAATCTTGTAATGGAAAAAGATTCTTTAGTCACGAGACTCGAAGCACTTCTTCGACTTTTGGTGGATATTGAACCACATCTCTGTGATTGATAGAATCTAGACCATTAGTACTCCTTATCTTGCATTCAATGATCATTTGAAAGATGAATTAGGGGATGGATTGGATCATCTAGTGACTCACATCACATTGCAATTTTTCTTTAATTAGCTATCCAATCTGGTATCTAAGGACAGATATATTCTTAGCAATAAGCTACAACAATCAGATTCTGCAGCAGAATAATGTTAGTATAACTTAAAGTCTGGTGCATTCATTAGTTCCTCATTGCTTCCTCATGCAGATTCTTTGGTTCTCTGTTTACATTAATATTTCATTATATGGTATGACATAATTAAGATATACTTTTTTTGATTCAGTAATTCATTGGCAAAGTATGTAATCCTATAATCTTGATATGGTATAATGGCATGCTGGTGTAACTTCTCACCACTGGTTTACTTTACAAACACAGTTTAAATAGCACTTACCTTTAGGGATCATTTTTCACCTGCATCTCGGGTTCAGTCTGATCTAAAAACACAGAAATAATATTCTGTGAATGTTGATCATATTATTCACTAATTATTTGTTCGATCACTGCCTTTACCAATAGCAGTTGCTTGGCATTTCTCTCGCCCATTATTGCAGGAACACAACTCTCTCAATATGATCTTCTAATAAATTTAATTTTGCATTGCAATTGCCATTCAAATTACATGTATCTGCTCATTTACTACTCATATCTTTTGTATATTGAACATCATCAAGCTATATGATGGTATGGTTAATGCATTAGATGCATGTGGAGATGTGATGATTCACAGGACTCCACAAATGGGCCGAGAGGGCCGGTTTATTTGATGATCTCGTTCGAGCCCATACGCACGAGGGAAAATAAGTAACACCATATGGGCTGGGGACAAAACTCAATCAACACTACATATGCCAGTGGTTCCTTTGTCTTGTGTATA
>APFE030003235.1:0-11193 GCA_000404065.3 Pinus taeda
AGGTGGAGATACTTGTGAGAAGTATTATGCTGTGTAATGTTACATGACTCAATCATTACTATACAGATAGTTGGGTTTTTTAGTGAGATGCTTTCCCCGGGATACATACTGTGTTAATGTGTGAATGCTCTTGATGTTTTATTGTTATTGATGCTGCTATATTGATGATCAACGTAGAGGAGCTTATGTATTGTGTATGTTTTGTTTTCCACAATAGTACATGATCAGGATAATCTCTGTTGAATATGTGTTAAATTATTCAAATTTTCTACAATCAGAGGAACCAAAATGTTCAAACTTCAAGGTAAATTGAGACACATGAAAAAGAAAATCAAATCATGGAATAAAAAAGTCTTTGGGAACATATTCAAAGAAAAAGGCAAGATAGAAGAGCAGCTAGAGCAGATTCACAAAGATTGGATTATGGGAGATAGCGACCCAGAAACTGCAAACAAAGAGAAAATATTAATGCAACAATGGCAGCTCCGGTGCCAGCAGGAAGAGATCCTTTGGAAACAAAAGTCCCGGATCCAATGGCTCAAGGAAGGGGAACAGAACACCAAGTTATTTCATAGATCAGCACTGGACTACAGGGGTGTTAATGAAATCCTCAGTCTCAAAAGTGAACAAGGGGACATCATTGAGAATCATCAAGGAATTTCTACCCTGCTTACTGCGCATTTCAACAGCATAGCTCAGGAACCAGTGGTAGACAGAACAGAAGCAATTGTTGAACTCATCAAATCTATTCCCAAGACAATATCTAATGAGCAAAACCTTGCTTTAAGTAGAGAAATTTCCTTAGAAGAAGTGGAGGAAGCAGTGAAGGATATGCCAAATGACAAAGTGCCTGGGCCTGATGGCTTCACCATCAATTTTTACAAAGCTTGCTGGGAAATTGTAAAAAATGAGGTCTGGGAAGTGGTGGAGGATTCTTGGCATTCTGCCTCAATTCTCAAATCTCTAAATTCTACTTTCCTACCCCTAATCCCTAAAGAAGAGGAAGCCAACACCCCTGCAAAATTCCGACCTATTGCTTTATGCAATGTTATTTACAAGATCACCTCTAAAGTCATAGCAAATAGACTGAAACCTATTCTTCCAGGCCTCATTTCAGAGGAATAATCGGGATATGTGGAGGGAAGACAAATTCTGGACAATATCCTTTTGGCACAGGAGATGACTCATACACTTCGCTCCAAGAAAGTAGCAGGCATGATGATGCAACTTGATTTATCAAAGGCTTATGATAAATTCCACTAGAATTACCTAGAATCTATCTTAACAGCTTTCAGGTTCGCCAATCAATGGATAAAATGGATTTTAGCCCTAATCAAATCTACCAGATTTTCCATATTGGTTAACGGTGTCCCTGTCGACCAATTCTCTCCATCACGAGGACTTAGACAAGGAGACCCACTATCTCCTTTCCTTTTTGTTATCCTAATGGAAGGTTTAAGCAGATTCATTTGAAGCGCTAAAGAGGAAGGAAAGATCAAAGGATTGTAGCCCCTGCCCTCCATTCCAACAACCACTTATCAACAATTTGTTGATGATACAATGTTACATGGATCTCCAACAGTCAAAGAAGCCCAGGGCTATAAAAGGATCCTGAATCTTTTCAGCGAAGCCTTAGGTATGGAAATAAATCTATCTAAATCCACTATATTCTTTTTCAATACGCATTTAGCTATGCAGAAGAATCTCTCGAGCATTCTAGGCTTCCGAAGAGGCAGTCTGCCCTCGAGGTACCTAGGAGCTCCTTTAACAGATAAACCTTGGCCAAAAACTGATTGGGAGAAGATCATAGCTAACTTGGAGAAGAGATGTCATCACTAGACCCATAGGGCCCTCAATTTTGTAGGGAGGCTAGTTCTAACCAAAGCGGTTCTGCAAGCTATTCCACAATATATGCTCTCCATAATCCCAGCTGCCAAAGGAGTCCTTCAGCAAATGAGAGTGATATAGAGAACTTTCTTATGAACAAGAAATGCAGAGAAGAGGAAATGGGCTCTAGTTGCATGGAATAAATTATGCAAACCTAAGCATTTAGGAGGGTTAAACCTGCTTAACCCATTCACTATCAATAGAGCCTGTGGGGCCAAACTTTAGTGGAAATAGTTGAAAGAACCTAATCTTCCTTGGGCTAGACACTGGAAGGAGAAATATGCTCCAACGCATAGTATCCAAGATTTAATCAGAATGCAAGAGAATCCAGAAGGGTCCCCAGTCTGGAACCTAGCAAGAAGAAATCGAGAAATCATACAGGAGAATAGCTTCTGGGAAATCCGCAATGGGGAAACGACCTTCTTCTGGGAGGATGCTTGGAAACAACTCCCTAAGTTTGAAAGGCCAGAGTTTGTAGAACTGCAAAGAAACTATCAAGAGCGTGGGAAAATAACGGTCCATCACTATTGGACTCCTAATAACAGGGACTCGGAATGGAGAAATTGGGCAATCAGTGAAATAGAGAGCACAATTGAGGTAAACAACAATGTAAGGAAACTACAAAATATATTAAATAAAAGAAGAATAAGGAAGGTGGATGACAATGACCAACTAAGATGGGGAAAGCAAGGTGGGGGCAATTTCACGCTCAAAGAAGCCAGAAACTGTATCGAAAACTCAGAGCCAGTTGAAAAGGTTTCATGGAGCAGCAAGGTCTGGGATTCCCAGTTCTGGCCAAAAATTAGAACCTTCCTCTAGCTTCTAATGCACATAAAAACTTTGACTTAGGAAAATCTCCGCAAGAAGGGTTTTTGCGGCCCTTCAAGGTGCCCCTTGTGCAACAAGGAAGAGGAAACTATGAACCATCTCTTCAATGCATGCGACACGACAAACATACTATGGAATTGGGTGGAAAACACTATGCAGCAAACAGATAGAACCAAAGAGTCCATCCAGGAATCCATCGAGAATTGGAGAGGCAATTTCTCTAGTAATCAAAGGGTAAATACAATTTGGAAAATAATACCAGGGTTTATTACATGGACAATCTGGAAAGAACCGAACAGAAGGGTATTTTTAAACGAAACCAGGGACATAAATTACTCTATAGAGATTATCAAACAAAATATAAGACAGTTGGTTCTTGTAAAAAGCAAAACAGAGCAAGAAAGAAAGCTTCAAACAGAGACTTACAAATATTCAAAGCCTTTAACCTGGATAATGGAGCAGATGTGGCTACAGTGAATCGCCAACAAGAGTTCAGAACCTCACTAAGCATCTGGAAGCGGCCACCATTAGGCTTCCTCAAGCTAAATTTCGATGGCGCATTAAGAGGTAATCCAGGACTGGCTGGCATTGGTGGCATTATAAGGAATATCGAAGGAGAAATTATGCACATCTACAGCAGAGCCTTAGGGGAAGGAACAAACAATGAGATGGAGTTCGCAGCAATGGAACAGGGTCTCAGAATTCTGAGAAATTTACAGGCGAGAGCTGCAGTAGTTGAGGGGGATTTCCAGCTCGCAATTACAGTAGCCAGAAGAATGTATGCAGGATCCAAGGATAGTAAGGTCACACAACATTGGCGACTGGAGAAAGTGACAGAAAACATAGCAGAACATTTGGGGTGGCTGAAAGGTTTAGTCTTTCAGGTTGTTCGCCACAAGGCCAATGCAGTAGTGGACCATCTGGAAAACGTTGGGATAGAGAACCCCTCCAATATTTTGGACAACTGTTGGCAGGATATCATCTACCCGGAATTAAAAAATAAATGCACCCTGCTCTCGAGGCAGGACTTGATGAATGAAAGGTAGGATCGAAAAGGCAGTGATCTCTGCAGGCATAATGAAATGATGATGAAAATCGTGCGTACTGCGCGGAGAATTAAGGGCTCGCTAGAGACCGAAGGATGGACTGGTTAGGAGCATTCAATGCTCAAGCAGGAGGAGGTAAGGCCCAACAGAACTATGATTGCAAAAAATGAGTGCCACCGATGCCCATATGGGATATGGGACACCTGGAACGCTACGGAGAAGAGTAAGAAAGATGACCGTAGGAGCAGGACATCGGATCATCACCGGAAACACAAACCATCAACCAAGAATAATGATGAAAAGACATGCAAGCAACAGGGGATAGACTGGAAATTGCCTGGTTACTCTCCCAATTTCATCTATTTAATTGTAAGCCCTGGCATCAGAAAGGCCATTGTTTCTTCGAGCTGCAAGCGGAATACCTTCTCCCTAATCCTCAGTGCACAAAGCGATCAGTCGGGTGCAGTTAAGACAATGGCGAGTGAGGGGAGCCAAAATTCTTTGGCTAACCAAGACTTGAAAAGAGCCAGGGAAGCTTATGAGACTCGCACTTCACAAAAAGAAAAGTGGAAAATTGAGGAGCTGGAAGCCATCGTGAACGAAGACGAGAAGAACTTGGAAGCTCAGGAGGTGGAGAAGGATATGGACTGGGTGCAGGATCCTGACACAGTCACTACGCGAGCTACTCAATATGTGCGAACACAAGCTGATATGTGGAGAATGAAAACTATGTTGGTTAAGGCCATCAGCATGCAGGTGGATTACGCAAACCAAGTGCGGCAAGCCCAAAAAACAATTGCGGTTACAACAGAGGAACATATGGCAAATCTGGAGAGTTTGGAATTCAAGATAAGCAGTCTCGAACAAAAATTTGATACTGTTTCAAAAAAACTCACTGTCCTCATCAATCTTTTGCGGCACACTATTAATAAAGATGCCAGGAATGCAAGGGAAATGCCGGAGGGGCACAAAGGTGACCATCAGAGCACTCTTCCTTCGCCATCTCAGGCGAGCAAGGGTAAGGCATCGTCTACGTAGGACACCTCCAAGAATTACATAGTTTTGGACATGTATTGAGTCTTAATAGTCTGTAATGTCTGGTTTCGTGCTGTTTTTCTTAATGTTTGGTTGTGCATCTGTTGATTTTTGCTCTGGGAAGAACTATAGTTGCCCTCAGATCTGTATGAAGCCTAGTCGAAACACTGTTAATTTTGGAAAACCCCAATCCTCTGCCGCCCTGCGTGGTGTGCCCCGGGGTTCTGTGGTTGTTTTTTATCGAAGAGATTAGTAGGAGGTTTTTATTTTTCTGCTTAGGTTGACTTTTTTGTAATATATGTATTTTGATCTAATATAACACGCTGATTTACAAAAAAAAAAATGTGTTGGATTTCACAATTATACTAAGAGGGGGGTGAATCAATATAATGAAAACTTTTGAATAATTAAACATTTAATAAAATATCATAAATCATCAATCTCATAAATTAAAAAAGACAAGATATACTTGGAACTCTTACGAGTGAAAACCAAAAATTTGTTTTATATAAAATATTTTATAGGAACCAACATACTGTTACATAAACATGTAGGAAATAACCTATAGGGACATTAATCCCCTCTACTACTTTGTAGGCACCAAACTAAAGGAGACTCCAATCCCATTTACTAATTTTTAGGCACCAATGTAAAGGAGACACTAATCTCCTCTGTTACTTCATAGGCACCAACCTATAGGAAGAACCAATCCCCTCTACTAATTCCTAGGCACTATTGTAAAGGAGACACCAATCGCCTTTGCTACTCTGTAGGAACCAACCTACAAGAGACATCAATCCCCTATTCTCTCTAATTTTCAATAATATTTACTCTTCTCATCTTTGCATCTGAGCAATATTCTTCATTATCTCTTATAAATTTCAATTTCTTTTCCATTATTCAACTTTGCATTAGTCTATCAATAAGTTACTCCTCTCACACTTCACAGTGCACATCACCATTGCACTCCCTTGTCGAGTGTGTGTTATATTCTTTCCATGACCTGTCGCATGTGCGGGGGGTGTCACAGTGTGGGGCGACAACCCCCCCATTCATTGTGTCAGGTGCAGTAGGGGGGTTTAAGGGGGGCGATATTCCCCCTGTACGAGGAAGCACCTTGGAAAAAGAAATTGGACCCTAGGAGCGGACCTAAATAAGGTTTTTTGCATGGGCTTTTCACATGGTTTTGGGCATGATGGGTTTCTGCCCATGGTATTTTGTAGATCTGGTCAAGGGAAGTACGATTGTGTTCTAATGTAGAGTTAATGGATTGTGGTTTTTAAATGCTTTTGCATGTATATATATGTATTGTAACATTGAAAGGAACATAATGAAAAATCAATATAGTAGTCTTGGTTTTGGGATCTAGGGGCAAATATCTATGTATTTTTTTTATATTCTCACCATTGTTTATTTTTTATTTTTAGAATTTGTCTGCAGATAATTTTGTACAGGGTTAAAACCTACATTTAGTATCAGAGTTGTTTTGGCTTCAAGGGAATGCCTTTGTTGTTGAGGGGTTTTGCTTGTGTCTTTGGTAGACCCTATTTAGTGACAGATCTGTGGGATCGACTCTTACGGTGAAATAAGATGGCAAGTAGTGGAAAGATAGAGATCGAGAAATTTAATGGTCGGAGTTTTGAGTTATGGAAAATCAAGATGGAGGATCTGCTAGTGGATAAAAGTCCATGGGATCATGGTAGATCTGGGTACTAAAACAACGATAATGTTAGATGAAGATTGGACGAAGTTGAATTAGAAAGCAAAGAGCACAACACAATTGTGTATATTAGATTCAATATTGTTGAATGTATGAGGGGAAGCTATGGTGAAGGATTTGTGGGAAAAGTTAAGGACTTTGTAGAAATCTAAGTCTACGGTGAACAAATTGTTCCTACAGAAAAAAATTGTATAAACTGAGGATGAAAGATGGATACTTGGTGACAAAGCATAAGAAATCCTTTCATACTGTGGTAAGCTAGCTATTATCTGTTGATATTAAAATTTTAGATGAAGATAAGTGCATCAGTTTTTTGTGGTCTCTACCATATTCATGCGGTACTCTGGTTGTTTCAATAAGTAGCAATACAACTACCTTGAAGTTTGATGAAATAATCTCATTATTGTTGTGGGAGGAGATGAGAAGGAAAAAAATGGAGGGATAGAATGGAGATGCCTTGTCTGTATGAGGATAGTCCCAGAGCAGAAACAAAACTAAGTCCTTGAGTGGGAGATATGAATCTAGAGGGAAATATAAATCTCCAAGAAAACATGTAAAGGTGTGCTGGAAATGCAGAAAGGAAGGGAACTTCAAAAAAGACTGTAGATCTAAAGCTCCTAAGAAAGGAAAATGATATGAAGATGCTCCTTCTACAGAGGTGAAAACCACCTTAGATGAAGGTGGGGATGTGTACTTGGCTTCTTCTTCAAGTACACATGTAGATCATGAGGTATGGTTGATTGACTCAAGTGCATCGTTTCACTTCTCTCCCAATAGGGAGTGGTTCTATGAGTATGAGAAATATGATGGTCGTGATGTCTTCTTAGGGGATGAAAGGAAGGATGGAATCATCACACATGGAAAATTCAAGCTGAAGTTGCAAGGTGGAAGGGTTAGAGCACTTCTGGGTGTTTTGCATATTCCTACATTGGCTACAAATTTGATTTCTGTAAGCAATATGGATGATGCAGGTGTAAAAATAGTGTTCGAGGAAGATACTTGCAAGATGGTTCAGGGAACATTAGTATTGATCCAGGGAGTTCAGATTGGAACTCTATACAAGATTTTGGGTAGTACTATTATTGATGGGTGCAATAGTTCTATGGCTCCTTAAAGTGGAGCAGAAAATCTAGTGGTCTCTAGAGAAAATACCATCCTCTGACATCAAAGGCTTGGACATATTACAGAGAAGGGCCTTAAAATACTTCATGGTAATGGTATGGTAGAAGGTATGTCTAATTACTCTTTGGATTTCGATTTCTGTGGAGATTGTGTATATGGGAAGTAGAATCGGTTGAGTTTCCCCTCTCGTGCTAAGAGGGTGAAAGGGATATTAGAGCTTGTGCACTGTGATGTGTTTGGACTTGTGTCGATTCCATTAGTGGGTAAGTATATGTACTATGTATCATTTATAGATGACTTCCCAAGGAATACATGTATATATTTCCTTGAGAATAAATTTGAAGTCTTTGACAGGTTTAAAGAATTTAAGGCTCTAGTGCAAAACTAGACAGAGAAAAAGAAAAAGGTGACGAGGAAAGATAATGGTGGAGAGTTCTGCAAGAAGGAATTTGAATATTTTTGTAAGAAGTGTGGTATAGCATGGTAGAAGAACACTCCATACACACCTCAGAAAAATGGATTTGCAGAAATAATGAACACAACATTGACGGAAAAGGAAAGAGGTCTGCTCAGTGGTGTCAGGTTGGACAAGAATTATGGGCAAAGGCGGTGGAGACTACATGTTACATGGTTAATAGATCACGTTCATCAACATTGGAGGATAAGACTCCACATGAGGTATGGACTAGTAAGAAACCCTTTGTTTCACATATGACAGTATTTGGCTATGATTCATATGTACATGTTGCAAAGGAGAAAAGAACCAGGTTGGATAGTAAATCTGAAAGGTGCATCCTTATTGGGTATAAGGATGGTTTAAAAGGTTATAATATTGGGAACCCAAAAATAAGGAAGGTTTTGTACAACCGAGATGTGGTGTTTAGAGAGGTGAAATATTTTATTAAACATGAATTCCTACCAAAGGAACCTAAGAAGATAGAGTTTGAGCTAAAGGAGGAAGAATCAGACTCTATAACAGAACAGGAATAAGAAGATGAGGAGCCACAAACTCCAGTGATGAGAATATTAGTTCGATAAAGAAGGAAACTAGAAAGGTATATTCCATCTGCTTTTTTCTCAAATTTTTCTTTATCTATTACTAATGATGATCCCATAACTATCAGGGAAGTAGTAGATTTAGAAGATGGAAAACTCTGGAAGGAGTCCATGGTTGATGAAATGGAACCTTTGGAAAAAATTGAGGCTTGGGATGTGGTGGAGTTGTCAGCTGGAAGGAAACCCATTGGAAATAAATGGATGTTTAAGAAGAATATGAATGCAGAAGGCAAGGTGGAGAAATACAAAGTTTGGTTGGTAGCAAAAGGTTCTTTCGAAGTGTTGCGAATTGATTTTGGTATATATTTTTTCTCCTCTTACCAAGGTAGTTTATATTGAATTAATTATATGTGTTGCTTCTTATTTTGATTTTGAGGTAGAATAGATGGATGTGAAGACATCATTTCTTCATGTGTACCTAGAAGTAGAGATCTACATGAAGCAACTTGAAGGATTTACGATGAAGGGAAATAAAGAATTGGTATGTAAGTTAAAAAAGTCTTTGTATGGGTTAAAACAATCACCGAGGATGTGGTATCATAAATTTGATACATATATATGGGAACTTGGCTTCATGAGAAGCAGAATGGATCACTATGTGTATTTCAAATTAACTCATGACCATGTTATTTATCTGGTCTTGTATGTGGACGATGCGTTGCTGATTGGAAATGACAAAGAAATTAACTAGGATTTGAAGACCCTATTGCCCTCCAAATTCAACGTGAAGGATCTTGGTGTTGCAAACTATATTTTGGGCATGGAAATTAAACGATATCGGGAAAAGAGGAAGTTATGGTTAAACTAGAGGAATTATGGCTAGATAATACTACAGAGGTTAAATATGTAGGATAGTAAAACAGTGAAGGTTCTTATTCTTGTAGGTGTAAAGTTACCTATTGAATAGTGTCCAAAGAAACAAAAAGAAGAAGAGGACATGTCCCATTTCCATGCGCAAGTGCAATCAGTAACCTGATGTATGCAATGGTTTGTACTAGACCATACATTGCACATGCAGTAGAAGTACTGAGAAGGTTTATGTCAAAACCAGGGAAGGAGCATTGGACAATAGTGAAGTAGGTTCTCAGGTATTTGCATGGCACTAGTGATTATGGTATGTGCTACAAAGGAAGACCAAGATTAGACATTGTTTTGGACAGTCGTCACTTTGTTGATGCAAACTAGGCTGGATATATGGATCATAGAACATCTACAAATGGGTATGTGTTTAACCTACTTGGAGGTGCAGTCAATTGGATGACCAAGAGACAGTCTGTAGTGACACTTTCAACTACAAATGCAGAATACATGACAACCACTCGTGCAAGAAAGGAAGAAGTTTGGTTGCAGAGGTTGTGTTCAAGTATGGGGTTAGTACAATGAGCTATAAGGATAGACTATGACATCCAAAGTGCAATTTTCTTGGCAAAGAACCCTACTTATCATTCAAAGACAAAGCACAATGATGTTTAGTATTTGTTAGGTCCCTATAATACTAGTGATTCCCCCATTACTATTGTCATTGTATCCCTTATTGTTATTGTTGTGCCCCCATTGTCCCCATATTGTTATTATTGTGCCCCATAGAATCCCACTATTGTTATTTTTGTGCCTTTATATTATTATTGTTAGGTCGGCTAGGTTATATTGTGTCCCCTTAGACTCCTATATATAGAAATGATGTTTTTTCATTTGAATCATCCAAGAATTGTTCATTTGTGTAATGTAAAGGAGGTTTCCTCCTTGTTACGCAGTAATTTGTCACCGTCGGTCACCGTCCTTGTCGCACCCCCACTGTCACACATTGGAGGACACATTTACGGACCTGTGACCAATGACATAACTTGAAAACACTTGCATTGAGGCCTCCTGATGAGTATGAAGTACAATAACCCTGAAGACACCTTCTGAAGATTAGCCTTGGAAAATGCCTTTTTCCCAGTAGCGCGGGAACACAGTATATTACCCCGCGCCAATGGCCCAGTCCTTACAAAGAAGGCGCGCCCATAAGCGCTCTGTCCCAGAGCACGGCCCGCGCCACACAATTTGGGCATGATTTTGGCCAGCGCATGCTAAGAATGCTTTTTCCCTTGCGACTCACTCAGTTCCCTGAAGGAAAAAGCCCACAAAAGCCTCCGGGTTTCGGCTTTTCTATCCAAGGCAATGGCTATTATGAGACATTACCAAAACTCAGAATGTGTCCACATACAATGTATATCTCCTCTCCCTTTATCTATAAAAGCCTGTCTCCCCATAATGAATAGGCTAGTTTTTTGAAGGCTAAAGCAAAAGAGCAAACAAGCTAGTGTGAGAGAGATACTTTTTGAGGTAAAAGTTGAAAGTAAGGTTATGCTGCCGGATTGTTGAGAGAGAAAGTGATTTTGCAAGACGTTTCGGACTGACTGCCCACCCAGCTAGAGGAGTTTTACAGTGTCAAGCCTTAAGTGGTTGTAATTTCTTCTCTCATTTCTATTTAATGCAAAGCGACTGTCATTATGG
>APFE030003243.1:0-40912 GCA_000404065.3 Pinus taeda
TAAGTCGCTCCAAAAAATACACCTCCCCATGACTCTATCTGCTTCTTGCTTCTCCTTTTTTTTAACAAGCGATTTTATGCCAGGTTGTGCTCCAGCTCCTGTTCGTGGAACAAAAAATGATGACCTCGCACTCACACTAGCAGCAGCATGTGATGGTGTGCCAGTTGTGGAGCCCCTCCCACTAGGGCCACTAGGCCCACTACCCTTAACACCAAAATCAGGAGAAGATATCCCGAAAGATCTACCTGCGCGTTCAACTTTGTTTCTTTCCGCCTCTTCCTTCTTTTTGTCCTTTTCTTCAATTGCCTCAAGAGCTTTTTGTATAAGCTCCGGACTAGAAACTGTACAAACCCCAACATCATGTCCACTGAGTCTAGCAAGATGGTATTTCAATCGTGTAATCCCACCTGTCATCTTGTCCCACACAATTTGCATGTAAGATATGCACGATTTGTCCCACCATCAGGGCTCCCATACTCCCAAAATGGGCCCAAGGCTTTTGGCATATTTGTATTTTGTAGTGGGCTAACTCAAAAGGAAACCTAGAGCACCAAAAAAAATTTGGAATTAGTAACTTAATAAGTAATATGAAATTACAAATAACCACATCATTTTACAAAACAATTTTAACTTTTTTTGCTACATTATTTGCAAATTTGCAATTTTGCAATGGGCATGAAAAAAGAGCAGACTTAAAAGTTAAGAGGGCAGTGAGCTTGTATCATGCAATAATTGCCACTTTAACCAAAGATGCCAACTTCCAAGCAATGAAAGAGCCTAAGTTCTAACAATGCAAATGATATGCCAAGGAAATGAGGTGACTGTATATCACTGTTACGTAATTAATAATAATTAATTATTAATTAATAATTATAGTTATAGTATAACTAGGCACTGTCATAGAAGTGTAATACAAGTTGACTGTTGAATACTCTCGAACAAAAGAGTATGAACATGTTGTAACGTGAGGTATCCAAATGGCAAATGAAACACATAGCAAATTGGCACGGAATGAGAACAATTTCTTTCAGAATAATGCCAAGCATGGGAAAAATATATCACTGTTATACCACTGCTGTAGGTGCATAATGCATTATTAGACCTGCTGTAGGTGATACCACTGCTGTAGGTGACCACTTTTGTATTTGTAATATTGTATTACCTTGACAGTGATATCAATATGAAGTTATTTTCTATAAATATGTGTGGTATTGCTCAATGCTAATACACCATTTCTCTTGTGCAGTTCTGAGTTCGGTGAAGTTGCACCAGATTTATTGAAAGATTATAACATGCCACATTTGTTTCAAGAAGACCTGTTTGATGTTTTCGATAATTCCAAACGACCCCCATTTAGATGGTTAGTTATTAACTTATTAACTTATTATGAACCTGATGATGACTTGACAATGATACAGGCCTGAACGCTGATATAGATGTGAGTCATGTGACACATCCCAGTGAGCTTGACTCTCCTGAGTCCTGACAACAATGATCCTTTAAGTAACTCGATGATGATGTATGGCCATAATGGTGGCATGGAGAGTTTCTTAGCAGTGGTAATAATCTATTAATTTGACACTAACAGTGATCTATGATGGCAGCAATGAAAACATAGTGACAAGTCACAAACCTTGATGACTTGTGCAATCTTTTGAAACAGATGTAGCAATTAATGTTTGGATTCTTGGAATATATGTTTGTTCTGAGAATCACTATGTTTTGCAAACCCTTGCAATTTGAAATGCAAAACAAAAACCAAGCAAAATGATTGTAGGGAACCGGAAGAATGAGAATCGAGATTGTCTTACTGTTCTTGGCACTTGCAGCTTAGAGAAATCTTCGTTGTTGGTGGCAAATTGGCAATAATGGCTTCAAACCCTCCTTGGCAGCAACCACATTCCTTCTCCAGCGCTCAGAAAAACAAAATCTTGAAAAAGCCCAAAAATGAATTATATAGGCCGCGCGGAATGATTTCAGTGTCACCGGCGATATTTTTGGTCGTCGTGCGATATTTTCTAAGATATCGGCGTTATATAGTAAATCTCGCGATATTTTCAAAACCCTAAAATATCGCGATATTTGGTCGGCGATATTTCGGCTCGCCGAAAATATTGCGATATTTCCGAATATCGCCGATATCTCGGCAATATTATCAACACTGATGAGAACAAAAGAAATGTTAATCACGATTTCATAGAATCTAACTTGGATTGAAGACCCACCATGCTCCAAAGATCGATATGAGGAAGTTTGATGGCAAGGATCCTGTAACATAGATACTACAGATGGAGCAATATTTTGATCTCCATAATATGCAAAACACACAAAAGGTACACATTGCAACTTTATATTTGGAACCAAATCAGTTTGTATGGTATCAGTGACTTTCCTCTCGTAAACAAATTGTGACTTGGGCAATTTTTACGGAAAAAATGATAGCATATTATGAGGATACAAAAAGCAACACCTCTTTTAGCCAATTGATAAATCTCAAACAAAAAGGTTCAATGTTGGAGCACATTGAGGACTTCCAAAAATTGAATATAAGGGTAAACGATATTCCAGAGGAGCATAGGGTTGATGTGTTCATAGGGACTTTAAAGGATAACATCCAACTTGAGGTTCACCTTTGGGAACTCGATTCATTGGAGAAGGCATTTAGGTTGGCAAGAAAAATGGAATGCAAAATTATGGCAACAAGGAAGCCTACCACTCACAACTATAAAGATGGAAGTGTTGTTGCCCCTAACCTTCCATAACCTACAAAGTTGATACCACAACAATTGGAAGAAAAAGAGCAAAAGGGCTTTGTTACAGTTGTGATAGCAAATACACTAAAGGTCATAAGTGTGCTGAGAATAAATTATTTTACATAGATTGTGAAGAGGAGGAAGAAAATGAGCAAGAAATGTCAAAAGAAGAGGATATACACCAGGAACAAACCCTAGAGAAAGAAGAAATGAATCCGACCATAGCTTGTAATGCATTGGTCGGAATTACCACTCAAACTATCAAGATAAAAGGACATATCAAAAAGAAAAAGGTAATAGTGTTGATTGATTCGGGTAGTACCCATAATTTTATTCATTGTAAGATAGCCAAGTAATTGAATTGCTTCCTATATCCAACACTAGAGTGTCAAGTGATGGTTGCAACTAGAGGAACCATAAATTGCTCTGGAAAGTGCAATAATATCAAGCTATCCATGGTAGAATATGTATTGAATAGCCCAATGCTTTCCATTCCAATGGGTGGTGCTAATGTTGTAGCAGGAGTTCAATGGCTACAATCCTTGGGTACAATAGCTTTTAATTTTCAAGAACTTTTCATGAATTTTTTTTCAGAAGGAAAGGAAGTTGAATTAAAGGGTATCACAGGGAAATCGGGAAAGATAATTAGCTCAATGGAATGACAAAGCTTGTAAAGAAATAACAGCGAGGCGTAATTTCACAATTATGTTCGCTAGAGGTTCCCACATTGAAATCATCTATTTCTCCAGATCTTCGAAAAGTCTTGGACAATTATTCCAATGTATTTGAGACTCCCAAAGGCCTCCCACCTATTCATGATCATGATCATGCTATTCATTTGATTCTAGGAAGTATTCCCCCAAGCATTAGGCCTTATAGATATCCATATGCCCAAAAGAGTGAAATTGAACGTATGGTTGCATAAATGCTAGAGGTTGGTATAATTCAACCTAGTCAAAGTTCTTTCTATGCTCTAGTGGGATTGGTACACAAGAAGAATAGATGATGGCGCATGTGTCCGGATTATAGGGAGCTCAACAAGTTTACTATTAAAGATAAATTTCCATTTCTTGTCATTGATGAATTACATGGAGCAATTTACTTCACCAAGTTGGATCTTTGTTCATGATATCATCAAATTAGAATGAAGACTGAAGACATTCCAAAAACAACATTTAGAACTTATGAGGGTCGTTATGAATTTTTGGTCATGCCTTTTGGCCTTACTAATGCACTTTCTACATTTCAAGGTTTCATGAATTCTGTTTTCAAACCCTTAGAAAATTTGTGTAGGTATTTTTTGATGAATACTAATCTACAACAAGTGTTGGAAGGATCATGTTCAACATGTTGACAGGGTGCTCAAACTATTGGAGGAAAAACAATTATATGGAAAAAGCTCCAAATGTTTCTTTGGAGTACAAGAGGTGGAATATTTGGGTCATATTGTATCTCATGAAGGTATTAAGATAGACCTTAGCAAAATTAAAGCCATAAAGGAATGGAAAATTGCCACATTTATAAAGCATTTGCAAGGATATCTCGGGTTGACAGGGTATTATCACAAGTTTTCTAAGAATTATGAGAGAATAGGAGCACCTCTATCAACATTACTTAAGAAAGATGCATTTTCTTGGACTCCAAAAGCAACAAAGGTCTTTGAACATCTTAAAGAGGCAATGTGCCAAGCATTGGTCTTAGCTACGCCAGACTTCACAAAAAAATTTGTTGTGGAATTGATGCCTTAGGAAATGGAATTGGTGTTGTTTCAATGCAAGAAGAAAGACCCATTGCTTTCAAAAGTCGTCCAATCAAAGAAAGGTATTTACACAAAGCTATTTATGAGAAGGAAATGTTGGCAATACTACATGCACTTCAGAAATGGCAACATTACCTAATGGGAAGACACTTCAAAGTAAGAATGGATTATGATAATCTTAAATACTTTTTAGAACAAAGATTATCTTCAAAAGAACAACAAAAATGGGTCACAAAGATGTTGGGTTATGACTTTGAAATCATCTACAAAAAAGGGAAGCAAAATGTTGTTGCAGAGACACACTCAAGAAAGGATGAAGATGTGGAAGCATTGTTTTGTGCCATTTCTATTATCCAACCAGATTGGATAAACGAAGCAAGGATTAAATGGAAGAACGACGAAGTAGGGTGTGCACTCACTCAAAAGTTGCAGAAGATCCCAATTCAAACAATATTGCCAGAACTTGACAAGGAAGGAAAAATCATATTGGAACCTGAAGCAATCACAGAACCAAGAAATCGACAGTTACGAAATCGATCAATTTCAGAGTATCTTGTCAAGTGGAAGAACTTACCCGTTGAAAATTCCACATGGAAAGATGATAATTTTATACAGAAGCATCCATAACTACTCAAGTGTTGAGGACAACACTTTTTGAAGGAGAGGGGCATGTTAGGTCCCTATACTACTAGTGTAACCCCTTATTGTTATTAGTGCAACCCCCTTATTGTATTATTGTGCCCCATAGAAGCCCACTATTGTTATTGTTGTGCCCCTACAATATTATTGTTATGTAGGCTCTAATTATATTGGGATCCCTTAGACTCCTATGTATAGAAAGGAGGTCTTGTTATTTGTATCATCCAAGAATTGTTCATTTGTGTAATGTAAAGGAGGTTGCCCCCTCCAAGAGGCTGATTTTGAAGTCGTTGATCTATCTTTTCTATCTTTTTGTGAGCTGGTTTCATAATACTTTGAGGGTTGAAAAATTTATAGAGAAGATCAGGCAAATCCATATACAAGTACAAGAAACACTGCAGAAGTCGTAGGAGAAGTACAAGGCTAGGCGTGATTAGCATAGAATAGAAAAATCATTCAAGGTGGGAGATAGAGTATGGCTACAATTGAACAAGGAGAGGCTGCATGGGCTTGGTAAGAAAATCAAGGCTCTAAGATATGGTCCCTTTGAGATACTGGAAAAGGTGGGTGATAACGCTTAATGACTCAGTTTACCACCATATATGCGCATTTACTCAGTTGTAAATGTAGAGAATTTGAAACTCTACAAGCCTTACATGCTAGATTAGGAAGAGGAACATGTCCTACCTTCTGTGGAGGATTTGGCACTAGACGCTCAGGCAGAGTTGACAGAAGATACAGTTTTGCAGAAGAGGTCCAAAACTACAAGACAAGGGCAACAAGATCTTTGGCAGATTGGGTTGAAGGGACAACTTCCAGGCAAAGCTAAATGGTACACCAGAGAGAAGGTGGAGGAAAAATCTCCTTACATCATTCAATAAAAGCTTTTGGGGACCAAAAGCCTCCCAAAATGGGGAGGTGTGATCCGAATTGGATCTTTATATTGATTATCATCCATCCCGATGTATTTGGAGTGTAAAAAGTGGAGGAATTAACTCACAGCACTGTTTTTACTGGTGGGTCCCTGTTTGGCGAAACGGGGTCTGAAACCTTCTGGGAGTGTTTTGAGGCATCAAACGATGTTTTTTGGGGGTAAAAATTTGTTGCTTAAGAACCACACCTTTTCATGTTGTTCTACACACAGAAAGCTTTCCAATGACACAAGAATCATGTCAATCAGAGTTCGTATGCAAAAGTTATGCCACTCAGAAGTTGACCTTCTTGCTTTCACACCTATAGTTCGGGAGGATGCTGCGTCAACCCCCATTATTCATGGAAAAGGGTCTAGCCACGTGTTTGTGATGTAGAAGACTCTAGAAGAGTCTATTTTGTAACTCTAGTTAAGAGTTGATGTAGTCAAACTTAACCGCTAGTAGGCTATCAGACTGTGTTATAACTGGGCCACTAGGAGGAAGAGACATTCCATTATTTCAAGAGCATTTGTTCCATAGATGAGCAAAGATAGCCAGGAGAGATAGAAGGTAGAGCACACAGAGTGTATTTGTGCATTGTAGCAGCCCACGGGCCACAAACATTACTTCTTTCTATCTGCAGCCATATTTTTAGACAGAGAAAAAGAGCGAAGTGGCCTCACCTTTCAGTTGGGTTTTCTCCCGAAAGGGTTTCCCGGAGAGCATATCTTGTTGCTTATATGTGTGTGAGATTATTTTGTCGTTCTCTTATTTTTTGCATAATTTACTTTCACGTGCATGCACTAATTACAACAAGATCTACAAATCTAAAAATTAAATAAAATTGTAATAGTGTTCTCAGATTTTTAATATAATATTATCAGATCTGTTGTGACAAACTATCCAGTGGAATATCCACGGCAGTTTACGGATCATAGGAGCTGGTTATGCACTCCAAAGTCCCAATATCTATTACACTGGTTGTACTCTTTTACTCCCGTTGACCTACGTTTGTGGTTGTTTGTTGAACATAATAAAATTATTGTATCTTATCTGAAGTGATTTTCCTCAAGTTTGTAGCACTGCTGTACTGTTTAATGAATACTTTTTTTAAGCATTGCATGAGCTCAACATTCTATTATTATTTCATGCCCCATTTCTTTTATATTGCAGTTAGAAATGAAAGTCCATTCACAAAACGTTAAACCCCATAGGTTTAGAATCTACTTTGATAAGTGTATTTCTTTCACGTTAGATTTTAGGGTTAATTAGAGTTTTTTTTTTTTTTTTTTTTAATGTCAGTATAGAGCTGCTTGGAACAGGTTGAAATTGTTGATTCAATTTTCCTTATTGAAATAGTCCTCTTGCATTTACGTTTCAGATACGGAGCATTGATACTGATTTAGTGGATCCCATGTATCAATCAAGGTGAGCATGATACATGTTCTTCATAGGTGCTAATAGTCGTCTTAGAAGATACAATGCTGAATGAAGCCTCTAAGATGTTAATTTAAATGCTGCTGATTACATTTTCCAATTGGTTGTAGCCTGTAGGATATAGTGGATAAATCAATATGCTACTATTAACCAATAAGATGAATGTAATGATCTCTCTCTTGACACAGCTGTGGGCTTGGCTTGCATTTAGGTCCCAGAAGGCAGCTGCACAGTTCTTCTGGATAGGCGGTCAGCAGTTGAAACCATCTCTGGGAAAATTATCAGAGTGTAGGTCTGAAATGTATGGTGGCTTTTCAGAGAAGGACGTTGTTTGTTGGGAGTCAAATGTGCTATGGTCTCTGAAGCATTTCGAGGATGTGTCAAACCCACTAGTTCTTTGGGATGTTCTGATGGCACTGTTGGCTCTAAAGGTTCTAACATTAAATTTGTTTGAAACAGTACTCTCCAAATGGCTCTCTAGCTGGTTCTCAGGGAGTCGTCAGGCGTGTGCTTTGGAAAGGTGTCTAATTCATTTACCAAGGTTACTGTCGAAGGCAAGTTGTCGTCGCATTCATCTGCTAGTCATTATCTGCAGGCGTTTACTGCTATCAGGCATCAAGATAGAGTCTCTAAGTTCTGGGCTATGTGAGGTCGACAAGAAAGAAAGCATTGATAGGTGTGAGCAGTTGAAGGGCTGGACCAAGTTATTGCAGAGCAGTGAGCATGAGCTTAGAGAAAGGCTTGTATACTTTACTCTATCAGCTATATCATGCCGTGCTTCTTATGTGCAGCCAGTTTGTCATCTAGGAAAAACAGCTTGGGTGCCAGCAGGAGCTCCACAAATGGAGAAATGGGTTTCTTTGAATAGTGCCAAAATACCTGATCCTCTTAAGCAACTTGCAGGACAAATCCAGGAACTTGGGCGAAAGAGGTAAGGTCTTGAGTGTATATGAACTCCTTTTATGGAGCAAATTATTATTTTCTTTGTTTTCTTTGAGTGGTGTTGGATGCCACGGTTCTTTGAAGTAGTATCAAGGATGCACACAAACTGTGTTCAGGTATCTATTAGAAGTCTGAGGCACAATATATCTGTACTTTTCTGTCCTTGACCATCAGTTTGAACCTTCAATCTCTTCTGTTGAGTATTCCCAGTTATCACTGTATCATGGACGCTTTTGATGTTTTTGTAAAATCACAAATTACTAATTCTTTTCCTCCATGCTTACTAGAATCTGGCCTCATCTAATAGAAATTACGTTACAGGTGTCATTATATCTATAAAAATTTTACTTGTCTAAAAAATTGATGATTGTGTCTTATCTGGCAGAGTTTCCTGCATCAGTGAATATGCTTCCTCAGAGCGTTGTAACTTTTGCAATGCACCTGTGCAATTTAAATCTCCTGAACTTGCCTATTGTCAAGCTGGGCGTTGTAATTCGGGCAGCCAAAATCACAAACTCCAGCGTTGTGCAGTTTCCATGCAGGTTTGTCCTGCTATTTCTCTATGGTTTTGCATTTGCTGTGAGAGATGGGCTCTCAAACAAGCCCCTGATATGTTCTTCTATCTGTCATCATTGCAAGATGTTAAATATTTATCTGAGCACTTTCTTCTACATGGATGTCCAAAACCTTTATGTCCTTTCTGTGGCATACTGATGCAAAGATTGCTGCCTGAATTTCTACTTACAAGTTCACCAGTATAGATATGACAAGTTTTGATAGTTGGCATTGAAGATTGAAGTAAATTCTTTTAGCTCTGTAATGGTAAGGAAACACAGCTTTCTTAGCCACATTCTCCATTTTGTTAGCGGTCACAAGTGAAAAGTTGGCAAATGAAATTGGGATCAACGAGTGGTGTAAAGTTGGCTGAAATAATCTTGAACATTAAATTTTCTGTAATAATATGATGTGATTTATTTCAATATTCTTGGTGCTATTTTATGCAATTCTAACTTTGCATATAGTTGTAGAATTATGAGCTTTTGGAACCAGGTTTTTGAATTTGATTTGTCACAGATTGCAAAGATGTTACCAAAAATAATTCACAGTTGAAGATTGCAGTGATGGATAAGCGGAGTCACTATTAATGCTGGTGAACTGTCTTCCTAATTTGAACTGTGGTTTGGTTAAGCAGCTTTTCTTAGATCTCTCTTTTTTTGTCTGGGATAGAAATCGCTTTATTCCAACACAATGAAAGTACTGGCACATGTCCAACCCATAATCTCTACTTGCATTTGGATTAATCAGCAGCATATCAGTCCATGCAGAAGCTTACAAAATACAGTCAGATTGAATTGCAATCACTGTGCATCCCGAAGTGGTGAACATATATTTTTCAGCTCCAGCAGAAATGGTATATATTTCTTCAGTTTGAGATATGAAGTTGTTGCCGTTTGAGAAATAGTCAGATGGCATAATATGGAATGAAATATTTCATGAGCAGCAGATGAAGATATAATTTTGTGAGTGGCAGACGAGATTCTGATGCTTCATAGAGACGATACATTTCTGTGAGCAGCAGACCTGACATCATTAATAGATGATATATTCCATTTATGTGTCTCTCATTATATAATTGTGTATTTTTAATTTACCAACAATCATTAACAAAGAGGTAGCTTCATTACAGAAATAATGTATTCTGAAGGTACATGTATTGACCATTACCTTAGTTCTGACCTTGGAATTGATGAGTGTATAGTTACATTGGCTTTGCCTTTGTATTGAAGTGAATTGTGAAATAATGAAAAACATGAGTGACCCATATGAAAAGTGTTGTATCAGTGATCAATATGAACGACATTGTACTAGTGGCTAATTAGCATGTTATCTTATGAGTTGCTAATTATTTAACTTTTAGTGTAAGTACAAGAGATGATAGAGATGTGAGTTAGTGGAGCCATAGATTAGTAAGCCAGTGCCATTTGAGTTTCATCCACATGAAGAACGGCAATGAATGTCAGATGGCACTAACCATGTGACTTTTGGCCACACGAGTTTTGTTGTTCAACGTGCTTTATACTCTCACTTGGTGGATTCCAATGTGCAAGATGTATCACCGGTCTACCCATAGAATATAAGTAGACTGCATTACACACTGACACTGGTTGCAGGGTGACAGGGAGCTGATCTGTAAACCATGCCAAAGGCATAAACAGACATGTAAATTAGATCATGATCAATAAAACTTAATAAATAATGTGCAGCATTATCAAATAATTAGGTCAACTAGCTAGTGACTAGTCTCTCAAAATGTTATAGAATGTTGAAAATAGTAAGAAAGTACTGTGTTATGGATCTTTATAGTTAAAGCCTTGCATCATCTGATGAGAAATGTGCAGGTTGGTTGCTATAATCCCAGATTTTGGCCATCTGGATTTTGGTCATGGAATTGGTAGAGATGTCTCACTTGCACAATCGATATATGGAAACTCTGTGACTTGCATGTTGAAAATAAGGGCACCAAGGAGGTGTTTCCTAGTGCATTTCCCTTTGGCGTATGAAAACACGTTAATGACTTTTTGTCTTGGGACATTATGAGTTTATGTTGATTTCAGGGTAGCATTGGATGTGCTCTAGCCACAAAAATTGGTGGAGAGACTAAAGCACATGAGATTTGGTCGTTGTCCACCCTCAAGCCTTCTCTTATACTTTTCTCATTGACAATTCAACAACCGAGATTAAGTCCCTAATCAACGGCTAAGATTAACTCTGGCTTGATCCATGACTTTTGGACCCTTCTAACACAGATTTATATTAATTCACATTAATATTTTATTTTCCCTAAGTTTAGACTTAGGGACTCCATTAAAAATATTAATTATTTTAATATATCCCAAACTGTTTAGAATCTACCCAAACCATTTCTGGGTATTGGAGATGTCATGTGCTATAGCCTCTCCAACAATTTTTGTGGCTAGAGCACATACGATGCTACCCCAAGTCAACACTCCCTCTTAACAAGGACTGTGCTCCAGTAATACTCTTCACTAAGCATCACCCTGATCATCCGACATCAATCAACGGCTAAGATTAACTCTGGCTTGAACCAAGGATTGGGTTCTGGTTACTGTTAATATATTCTGGTTACAACATTCAGAGAAGTAATTGTTTGATTCAGTTTTGATTGAAGCAAAGGAGATTGGTTGATGTAGATATATTTGATGTTTGATTAATGTTATTGATGGATCCATTCTGAAAATTTATGAAACGTGGTCCCTAGAAGAAAGAGAAGGTTGTAGCCTTTTGTAGGTCAGCACCTACATACTAGTACATCAGCTAGTACAAGAGCTAAGGGGTTTGTAGCTCCCTTCTAGGAGAAACTGGAGAACGAGTGAAGGTTTTAGCCTTCTGCAGGTAGAAACCTACGTACTAGTATAAGACTGCACAAGTACAGAAATATTGTAAAAAGAAATTTCGTATTAAAGGAAGATAAAGATGAATTGCAGCAGGTGGTTTTCACCCACATTGGGTTTCCACCTTATATCTTGTGTCCATGTGTGTGATCTGTTCTGTTTTACTGCACCTTTTTACTATTCTTATGATTAATGAAGTTTTGATGCACTGATTAAAGATCAACAGTTAATGAATCATAAGTTTACTGATATACGCTAGTTGCTTTAGACATAGTAGCGTATATATGTAGTTTCCCAGAACTGAAGTAGCGTATACAAATATGATTGTGAATTGAAAAATAATTGAATTGATAATACTGATTCACCCCCCCCTCTCAGTATTATATCCAACAATTGGTATTGGAGCAGGTCCTTCAGAAGAAGCTTGATCGCTTGAAAGAAGATCTATCATCATGAGAAACTACGAAAAAGAGGCATCTATCAGGCCACCAATCTTTGATGGGAGCAACTTCGTCTATTGGAAGGTAAGAATCACAGCCTATCTTCAATCTCTTGGTATAGAAGTTTGGGATATCATGGAAGCAGGGTACACATTTCCATCAACAACTCCTACAGATACGGCTGGTAAGAAGCAGTATGAAACAAATGCAAAGGCTGTCAATACTCTATTAGGGAGTTTATCTCAATCAGAATTTGTCAAGGTTATGCAGCTCAAAACTGCAAAAGAAATATGGGACAAGATCGTTCTGAGCTATGAAGGAGACGATCAGGTAAAATGTGCAAAACTACAAACTCTCAGATATCAATATGAAAATCTTAGAATGCACAATGATGAAAGTGTGGCTAATTATTTCTTACGTATAGATGAGATTGTTAACTGTATGAAAAATTTGGGTGAAGAAATAAAAGAAGTTACCTTGGTTGAAAAAGTTCTAAGATCTTTGTCTTCTAAGTTTGAATCAAAAGTTTCTGCCATAGAAGAAAAGGAGAATCTACCAAGCGTTACCATGTCACAGCTACACGGAATCCTAACTACTTTTGAAATGAGAAAAGGGGGATCATCAGATAGGAGTGAAGCCGCATTCAAAGCTTCAGGAAAAGGAGATAACAATGAATCAGGACATATGTCAGAAGGAGAGGAAGAATCAAACTTTGTCAAGAACCTTCAACGAGGTTCTAGAAGATTCAGAGGTAATCTACCTTTCAAATGCTTTGATTGTGGAAGAGTTGGTCATTATGCAGCGAAGTGCCCTCATAAAGATAAGCTTGACAAAGGTAAGGAACTAGTTTGATGGAACATAAAACATAATGTAAGAAAGAAGAGCTATTATACTCATGAAGACAATGATGGATTTTCAATTAGTGATGAAGATGAACAATGTAATGATTATAGACTTTTGATGGCTTATGAAGATGATGATTTCTTGGATGTTGTAGATGAAGATGATCTCTATGAAGAAATTTCTAAGCTTAAAATATGTTTAGAAGAAAAGAGTATGATCATAGATACTTTGACATTCCAACTTGCTGAAAAGGAAAAACACAATGAATAGTTAGAATGTGAAATTGTGGGACTTAGAAAAGATATTGAGAAAACAAAAGCTCTTAATCTTAGATTTGCTAAAGGATCTAAAACTTTAGATGAGATTATCAAAGTGCAACATTATCTTATGATCAAGACAGGTCTTGGATATTCTGAAGAAGCATCTCAAGCACAGAAGCCATCCACCTCCAAAAGTTATCTTGATGCAGCAAGAAAAGTGAACAGGTTGACAAGTGACAACAAAGGCATAAAGCAGATCACCATGTAAATCAGGGTCAATCTACTTCAAGGATGAACAAAAGCTACAACCAACCGTAGGTAAATCATTCTCAATTTTCCTCAAGAATGAATGTCCGTGGAAACTACAATCACTTGGACGGTAGGTTTGATAATCGCAGGAATTTCTTCAATGGCCAATGTTTCTCTTGTCACAACTTTGGACACAAAGCAGCTGAATGTGTTGCCTACAAGACCATCATGACGAGAGAAGCACGAAATCAAAGGAGTGTGACTGTGATCATTGAAAGGACCTACAATAACTTTTCTGCTCTTGAAAATGAAATAGAATGTTGTATTTGTAATAACTTCGGTCATGGAGATTCTGAATGCAGGAGTAGGTTTCGGCAAACAACTCAGCAGGAGCAACCTTCATTGAGTCCCAAAACATGGAGCAAGAAAGAACTGCAACCAGAAAGATGTGGTATAGCCTTATACATGGAAGGACAGGAAAATCAGTGGTACATCGACAGTGGATGCTCGAAACATATGACAGGTGATAAAGAAAAACTTCAGTCATATAGTGCCTTAGAAAAGGAAAGGAAGGTCTCATTTGGAAATGACACCCTTGCACTCATAAAAGGTAAAAGTTCTATTCTTTTGAAAGAAAAGGTCAAAGCTGGAAATGTTATGTATGTTGATGACTCAAAGCATAATCTATTGAGTGTCAGTCAAATGTGTGATCAAGGAAATGAGGTAATATTTTGATCAAATGGATGTATTATTCATGAGATTGATACAGGAGAAATAGTGATCAAAGGCATAAGAACTCCAAATAATTTATACATACTCAAGGGAGGACAACAACAATGCTATCTAAGCAAGAATGATGAACACTGGCTATGGCACAGAAGATTGGGGCATCTAAGTTTCTCTCAGATAAAGAAAGCATGCAAATATCAGGCGGTTTGTGATCTTCCTGACATCAGAGTTCCAGACAATACAATATGCAAATCATGTCAGTTTGGTAAGCAAACTAGAACTAATTTCCCTGAGAAGGAAGGATCAGCTAGTAAGCCACTTGAACTTGTCCATACTGATGTATGTGGTCCATCCAGGAAAAGGTCACCTCGAGGAGAAGAATACTTCATATTATTTATTGACAACTTTTCCAGGGTGTGTTGGATAGGACTCCTGAAGCATAAAGACGAAGCTTTCGAAAAGTTCAAAGCATTCAAAGCCTTGGTTGAAAACGAATCAGATCGCAGAATCAAATGCCTTAGGTCTGATCGAGGAGGGGAATTTACCTCGGATGAATTTTTCAATTTTTGTAAAGAACATGGAATAAGAAGGGAATTCTCTACTGCAAGGACTCCTCAGCAAAATGGAGTAGTAGAAAGGATGAACAGAACGGTTCAACAAATGGCTCGTGCTATGCTTGATGAGTCTGGAACTCCTGCAACTTCGGGGTGAAGCTGCATTTGCTGCCGTTACTATTCTCAACAAGACAAATGTCCAGGTGAACAACACTCAGACTCCTCATGAACTTTGGTATGGTAAGACTCCTATGGGAAAATACTTCAAAATTTCTGGAAGCAAATGTTACATCAAAAGGACTGATGAAAAACTTGGCAAGTTTGAACCTAGAGAAGATGAAGGCATTCTCCGTGGTTACTCTCCCCACAGCAAAGGATATAAGTGTTACAATAAAAGACTTGGAAAAATTGTTGAAAGTATTGATGTAGTGGTTGATGAAGAAGGAAATAATCCTAGGCAGATAAAATCTGAAGATTTCGAAAATGATGAGGACTATCCTTCAACATCAAATCAGACACATGATGAAGAAGAAACATATGAGACACCAAAACAACAGATAAGGGTAGAAGAAAAGACTCCATCCAGGTATGTCCAGAAGAATCATCCAGAGACTCAAATTTTGGGGCAGAAAGAGGAAGGTGTACAAACAAGAACAAATTTTTCAGAAGCTTCAAGCTATCTAACATTGCTCTCCTCCACTGAACCACGAAATGTAAGTGAAGCATGCAAAGATGAATGCTGGGTCAAGGCCATGAATGAAGAACTTGAGCAGATTGAAAAGAATAACACTAGGGAGTTGGTTCCAAGACCAAATGATAATAATGTCATAGGGACCAAATGGATATTCAAAAGCAAGCTGAATGAAAATGGAGATGTTATTAGAAACAAGGCCAGACTTGTTTGCAAAGGGTACGCTCAACAAGAAGGTATAGACTTTGAAGAAACTTTTGCACCGGTTGCTACACTTGAAGCCATAAGAATGTTCCTTGCTCTTTCTAACTTTCAGAAGTTCAAAGTATTTCAAATGGATGTGAAATCTACCTTTTTAAATGGAGACTTAGAAGAAGAAGTGTATATTGAGCAACCAGATGGATTCATCCTTGAAAATGATCCAAAACTTGTATGTAGACTTAAGAAGGCACTCTATGGTCTTAAACAGGCTCCAAGGGCTTGGTATTATCGTCTGGACAAATACCTCCATCAACAAGGTTTTTTAAAAGGATCAACAGATAGCGATCTATATATAAAAATTGATAATGATAAATTGCTAATACTTGTTGTGTATGTTGATGATATCATCTTTGGTAGCAATGAAGAAGCCATGAGTCAAAACGTTGCTTTGATGATGCAGAAAGAATTTGAAATGCCCTTGCTTGGTGAGCTGACATATTTTCTTCGTTTACAAGTCCAACAAAATAAAGACGGTATCTTTTTATCACAAACCAAGTACCTCAAGCAGATCTTGAAGAAATATGGCATGGAAGATTCGAAACTAGTATGTACCCCTATGGTAACAGGATGTAGCCTTAGCACTAATGACGATTCAACATCAGTACATCAATCAACCTATAGATCCATGATTGGTAGTCTGCTCTATCTGACAGGTACCCGACTAGACATCATGCATGCAGTGGGAATAGTTGGAAGATTCCAGGCAAATCCAAAAGAAGCACATCTTCAGGCAGTTAAACGGATTTTCAAATATATTCAAGGAACACAAACCTATGGCTTATGGTATCTTAGAGAAGCATGGATGACAGAAAAAGCACTAGTGGTGGTGCATTCTTTATGGGTCCCAGATTAATATCTTGGTTCAGCAAGAAGCAAAGTTCAATTGCTTTATCTACAGCTGAAGCGAAATATGTGGCTGCCGCATCTTGTTGCACAGAGCTCCTTTGGATGATGCAAACTTTGCAAGATTTTCAAATCACTTGGACTCCACCTATCTCCATTTTATGTGATAATACAAGTGCAATCAGTATTTTAAAGAATCTTGTCATGCATTCAAAGACCAAGTGCATACCTATCAAATATCATTTTCTCTGAGAACAAGTGCTTGAACAAAAGGTCAAATTGGAGTATGTTCCCTCTAAGGAACAGGTTGCTGATATACTCACCAAACCACTGCCTAGGGAGACATTTGAATACCTCAGACAGAAGCTGGGAGTAGTTGATGCATCATCTTGCTGTTGAAACTTGTATGTTTCAAAGAAAAGTAGTTGTACGCGAGTTTCATGTGGAGCATCCACATACATACACTGGTTTCTGTGGATACAGTCGCGTATATGTTGATTTGAAGACAATAGTGGGCCAGGCTCAGGATGAAAAGAGTCTAATATGGGTCTGGCAGAAACCATCTGGCACAGGTTCAGGGGGAGCATATATACTTCTAATAATGCATTGTTGGCATTATCTTAGAAGATCTTGGTTCAAGATTCACAATTGTTTTTGGCTTCAGGTGGAACAGGTGTAGAGGGAGAACATGGTTGCTGGTCTGAATGATGATTGACTGATGCTGTTGATGATAGTTGTTGATGACTATCATAGTCTTGTTGTAGATATTTCGTCTCTATGTCATGTATTTCTTTTCTTATCAAGGTCATGTAATGGCTTACTTTGGTTTCCCACTATGCCTAGGATGGATGATGTAATGTTCTTGTTTTATCATGTGTAAATCTTTGATGTATTCCCACTTGGTTAGGTGGATGAGTCAATATTGGTATATACCCACTTGGTTGGGAGATGGATGTATGTATGAGTCTTTGGTGATATGAAGGTCATTTATGATGTATAAAGTCATGTTTCTTCTTGCCGACCTTGCCTACAGACAGGGGGGCATGGACAACTTAGCAGAGCAGAGATTTCAGCATGTACTCAGGGGGAGCATAACCTTTTGCACTTGATGACAAAGGGGGAGAATGACTTTGAGTGACTTGGGGTTGCCATCAAGTCCAAAGGGGGAGATTGTTGGCATTAGGACACAGGTTCAGCGCTATGACACAGGTGTTGTCCTTGATGGCAACTCAGTCAAATGACAGATCACAGTTCAGGCTCTCAGAATGAAAGAAAAAGAGATATACGCAAGTTCCTCTTAACCAAGTCGCGTATACACGCGGGTTTGACGATCAAAAGGCGCGTATACATATGCACGCACTTTCATGCAAGGAAAAACACGTACATGTGGGAAAACTTATTTTTGGTCCATGGTATTTAGTCCTTGGTATTTGAACCTATGGTTTTGGACCATGGTATCTCGTTTTAAGAGTTGAACCCAGGTATTTGGCCCAAGGTAATGGTTCTAAGTGTTTTTGGTCCATGGTATTGAGTAAGGTCTAATACTATAAAAGGAGGAGAAGATCATTTGGCAAATTCATTCAAGCATTGAATATCTTATGAAGAGCAAGATCTAAAATTGGGTTATGGTGCATCGCTGGATTTGAACCAAGGAGGAACTTGAGTGCTAAAAGATGGATAACTTCTATTGATGGGTCAAGATCTTAAGGCTTGAATAGTAGTATCTTTGTGTGATTTTGATCTGTCATATTTGGTGCATGAGCTTGATCTATAAATCCGATAATCTGGGTATAACTGATGTCTGAATAAGTAAAAAGGGTAAATTATCTTTTATACATCTGTATGCAGATTTGGCATATCGGAGGTGTGTATACACGCTGGTTCAGTAAGTCAAAACAACGTATACGCTGGTTGGCCTTAATACCGCAACGTATGCATGCAGGTTTCTACATATTGAAGTAGTGTATGTCTCATGAAATATGTTTTAGCTACTTCTGTTTATTGTTGCAGTGTTCTGTGTTTAAGATTGGGTTCTGGTTACTGTTAATATATTCTGGTTACAACATTTAGAGAAGTAATTGTTTGGTTCAGTTTTGATTGAAGCAAAGGAGATTGGTTGATGCAGATATATTTGATGTTTGATTAATGTTATTGATGGATCCATTCTGAAAATTTATGAAACATGGTCCCTGGAAGAAAGAGAAGGTTGTAGCCTTCTGTAGGTCAGCACCTACGTACTAGTACATCAACTAGTACAAGAGCTAAGGGGGCTATAGCTCCCTTCCAAGAGAAACTAGAGAACGAGTGAAGGTTGTAGCCTTCTGCAGGTAGAAGCTTGCGTACTGGTATAAGACTACACCAGTACAGAAATATTGTAAAAAGAAGTTTCTTATTAAAGGAAGATAGAAACAAATTGCAGTAGGTGGTTTTCACCCACATTGGGTTTCCACCTTATATCTTGTGTCCATGTGTGTGATCTGTTTTGTTTTACTGCCCCTGTTTACTATTCTTATGGTTAATGAAGTTTTGATGCACTGATTAAAGATCAACAGTTAATGAATCATAAGTTTACAGATATACGCTGGTTGCTTTAGACATAGTAACGTATATATGCAGTTTCCCACAACTGAAGTAGCGTATACAAATTTGATTGTGAATTGAAAAATAATTGAATTGATAATACTGATTCACCCCCCCCTCTTAGTATTATTTCCAACATTTGTCACCGTGGTCTTCAAAATTTCAATAAGAGGTCAGCAGACACATGAGGATGTCTAATAAGTTCATAAAATCACAAATTCTACTGATGATTTGCTCCATAAAGGGTTTTTACCTCAAAACTCTGTTTTGAAGTGAAAACAGGGTTTTTCCATTCCATGTAATTTTAATGTTTTCATATGTAATAAAGCATCATCTACAACCTTGGGTCACCTTGCCAAACTCCAGCACTCCAGCTACTGCAAAGAGACAAGAAAATCCAAACATTAGTCCATCAAATGACAAAACACAGAACCAAACTGCAAAAATAGGGTTTTTTTTAAAGCAAAGTGAAAAGCAAGTTTAGAAAGTGGGTTTTCTAAATGAAAAATTAAAGTCAGTTGTATATAAAGGGATCATTTGTGTTAGAAAACTTCATTTGTGCTAAAGGTGAGAGAACAAGAAGACAATCGTGTTTGAGGAGAGAAAGGTCAAAATTTGCAGTAAAGTTCAAGTTTTTTTTTGGCGCGACGCACTTGGGCACTGGTGCGGCGCACTTGCTAGGCGCTATGCACCGGGTGTAGGAATTGCAAAGGATTTTCAATGGGCATGGCGCACCTACCAGGCACTACGCATTTGGGGGTTGGCGCGGTGCACCAGTCAGCCAAGCTCAAAACTCATCCCATCGCTTTTCCAAACCTTTAAATTTTGCAAATAACATCTGTTCAAGTAAGTACATCCTCCCATTTTCCATAGTAAGAGGTTTTTTCATCCTTGATGGTGTTTTGAATGGTGAAAAATCAAACCTTAATTGCTTCAGAGTTGCCTTGACAAAACTGTCTAGGGTTTTGTAGTTTTTGTCATTCTTGTTGTCTTTACTCCCTTGCATAATTTTTCCACATCCCATCTCCCTGCACAAAATTTCCCTTATTCCCTTCCTCTCTCCCTCTCCCATTGACACTCATCTTACCCCCTATTACCAAACCCTAAGCCCTATACATAATTCCCACTATTCCCTAAAACCCTATTAACTCTACTGCCATCAACAAAACCCTCCTTTGCACTTATACTATCAGTCAACCCTTTTATCTCCAAAAGAGAAACAACAATCACCCTATACTTAAAAAAAATCTCTTCATACTCATCATTCTACACTCCACATTTGTAAGCATGGAAACATATTCAACATATGAGACGGATGATGAAACTGTCAATGACTCTTCCCAAAAGGTTTATGTCACCATTCAGCTAAGTGTACCATCATTCAAAGGGTTGTCATCATCATGTTAGGTTCCAATCGGTCATTTTACACCTTGTTCATGCTTCAGTTGTGCCTAGGTAAGGTTCGTTTCCCTCTCCTATGGTTTTGAAGGTAATTTCTCTTGGATGGTCAAATCATCAACAAAACTTGTATCCTAATGTTCATACACATTCCCCTATCCTTAATGTACCTTATTAAACACTTCCCATCCCTGATATCCCTTAAATTCCTCATTTTCCCACAAACCCTAGTTTCTTGCTACAAATTGGCAATTTTCTAGGCTAGGCCTGTGTTTTTCCCTTTTAGACCCCTTCCCCTCACTAAATCTTTGAAATTCCACTTTTCCCTGTTTCCTAACATCCCTCCCTACTTCCCAAAATTTTATTAAGAATTTAGAAGCCCCTTATCCCCTTCATTTCACTTCATTTTGACAAATCCCCTGTTCCACACATCGGGATAGGTTTTACTCAAATGATGCTTCTGAGCAAGAAAACATGAATTTGGAAAAACTGAGAGAAGTTTTTGTCCAAAATGGTCCAAGCAAGAAAAACCTCATTTACTTTTTACATAGGTGTCATGGTTTTAGAGAAATGTCAAAAATACAATTGCTTCAAGAGAATTGATGCACTTCTGAAGTGACCTTGGGAAAATCAAGATTTCTTTTAGCTTGGTTGGCCAAATGACTTGCTTGATGAGTTAAATAATAACTAGACACAAAGAGCTTTCCAATAAGCTAACATGAGATCAATTTGGAGTTGAGGAAGACCTTCAAAAGTTAATTGCAACAACACTTTGCCTTTAAACAACCTCATTTTGCACATTTTGACCAGTCTTGGGAGATTTGACTTTTGATAGGGCAAATGAACTCCAAATTGAAAAATTAAAGTTGTGTTGGAAATTAGACTCAATAAGCTTTCCAAAGAGCTATCGTGTGCACCCAATTTGGACACCAGGAAGGCTTCCAAAACTTGATCTGAAAACGACGCTATTTTTCCGGCAGGTGCGTAGCGCCACTTGGCACTCGCTTTTTCTAGGGACTTGCTCTGGAGGAAAACTTTAAATTTTTGGATTCCTCATGGAAAATTATGTATACCTAGAAATTACTAGAAAGTTTTGACAAGTTTTGGGTCACCAAAAGGGCCAAAAACACCTCAAAAATGCCTTCTCTGCCACTTTTTGGCCACATAAATAGCAGTGTTGGGAGAACTGATTTTTGGAGGGGCAAATGGGCACCAAATTTAGAAATTCCAGTTGTTCTAAAATGTAGATAGATAGACCTTTCCAACAAGCCTACTTGGAGCAAATTTGGTGAAAGGGAAGGCCTCCAAATGTACCTGGGAAAAAGTGATACACACAGAAAAAGTGGCGCTATGCACAGGATGAAAAAGTGTCAATTTTGCCTAAAAACTCTGTTTTACGCCTAGTCTTTTTTTAGTTTGATTTTTTCTCTCTTATGGTCAAATTCATGAGCTGACATGATGTAAATTGATGTAATATGATGTAAAAATGATAAAAATTGACTTGATAAGGTAGATACATCAGTTGTAGGTGGTTTGGAGTTGAATGAATCAGTTTCCTAGGTTTTAGAGGCAAGCTATTCCACTGCCTATTTTTGTGTTCCTAGTTTAGAAATGGTTGAAACCACCCCTCTTCTCATGGATTCGACCACTGATGGATAGTACAGGTGGTTTGGAGGTCTATATCATGTGTTTTTCAGTTATTTTCAAAGGTTGAACTCTTGTGGATGCATTGAGCTACTTTGGACATCACTTCTGCAGCTTGGCAAGGAAATAAACTAGGGTTTTGCAGCATTTTGTGGGATTCTTGTGGTAATGTGAATTAGCATTATTTTCTTCTTTGTAATTCAGTTGATCTTATGTTTATATGTGCCATCATTTTTCTCTTTTTCTGCATAATTAAATGAATCATGTTTGAAAGGTGGAATTCATTGGTGTTTCAGTGCTCTACCTTGGGGTTTATTTAGTTTTAAATGTTTTCTACTGTTTGAGGAGGACTCATGACACTTGCATGCCCCTCCAACTCTGTACCAGTCTTTAGACTCACCATTAACTCTACTGCCATCATCAAAAACCTCCTTTGCACTTATACTATCAGTCAACCCTTTTATCCCCAAAAGAGAAACAACAGTCACCCTATACTTAAAAAAATCTCTTCATACTCATCATTCTACACTCCACATTTGCAAGCATGGAAACAAATTCAACATATGAGAGGGATGATGAAACTGTTAGTGATTTTTCCCAAGAGGTTCATGTCACCATTCAGCTGAGTGTACCATCATTCAGAGGGTTGTCATCATCATGTCAGGTTCCAATGGGTCATTTTACACCTTGTTCATGCTTCAGTTGTGCCTAGGTAAAGTTCATTTCCCTCTCCTAGGGTTTTGAAGGTAATTTCTCTTGGATGGTCAAATAATCAATAAAACTTGTGTCCTGATGTTCATACACCTTCCACTATCATTAATGTACCTTATTAAACACTTCCCATCACTGATATCCCTTAAATTCCTCATTTTCCCACAAACCCTAGTTTCTTGCTACAATTTGGCAATTTTCTAGGCTAGGCCTGTGTTTTGCCCTTTTGGACCCCTTCTCCTCACTCAATCTTTGAAATTCCACTTTTCCCTGTTTCCTAACGTCCCTCCCTACTTCCCAAAATTTTCTCAAGAATTTAGAAGTCCCTTATCCCCTTCATTTTGACAAATCCCCTGTTCCACACATCGAGATAGGTTTTACTCAAATGATTTTTCTAAGCAAGAAAACATGAATTTGGAAAAAATAAGAGAGGCTTTTGTCCAAAATAGTCCAAGGAAGAAAAACCTTCTTCACTTTTTACATAGGTGTCATGGTTTTAGAGAAATGTCAAAAATACAGTTGCCTGAGGAGAATTGATGTACCTCTGTAGTGACCTTGGGAAAATCAAGATTTCTCCTAGCTTGGTTGGCAAAATGATTTATTTGATGAGTTAAATAATAACTAGACACAAATAGTTTTGCAATGAGCTATCATGAGCTCAATTTGGAGTTGAGGAAGACCTTTAAAAGCTCACTGTAACAACATTATGCCTTTAGGAAACTTCATTTTGCACATTTTGACCAGTCTTGGGAGATTTGACAGGCAAGTGCTAAAACACTTGCCTACCTCGCTCCACAGAAACCTCTGCAAATCTATGTTGATTTTCCAGACCCAAAGCTGTCTTCCCCATCTGATCCAGCAACCAACCATTAAAATCAAACAAATTCCTCTAAGCAAACATACCTAGCCTAAAATTAGTATTCATGTCAGTCATCTCAACCCTTCCTTGATATATTTTCATTGAGATTGACAAGGAGAGAGCCCTCTCGCGACCTAGTAGGGCTAGCTACCAGGTTAAGTGTGGTTTGATATTACCCTAGACCTGCCTTTCTCAGCTTGAGGTAGATTTAGGCCCTAACACTCCCCACTATAATTTTATCCAACCTCTGAGAGGCATGGCTGTCTCTGGGCTTGCCACGTGTTAGCCTCTCATTGGTCTACCAAAACTGCCATAGACCAATCATGTGCCGACACTTGTCACGAACCCATTGAGCCACCTATGGGAATATTTTGGGAATATTCCAAGGAATATTTCCTAGAATATTATTTTCGCTGACTGGGTTGTACGGATGCCTATTCAACATCCCAGTCACAAAATTTGGCCTATTTGACAAAATAGACATAACATGATATCTTCCTCATATGAACTCCGTTTTGAGTGAAACAAGTTGCATTGGGATCGTATTGCCGAGATAGACGTGGTCGTTTAGGTTTTGAGTGATTTCAAGTACTTTGATTTTTGAGCAAATGTTTGCCCCTAATCCCGATTCTGATAACGAATAGATGGTGATGCACCCCCTTAGTTTCTCGTTAATTAACTTTTTTCATTTAATGCATAGGTGGACCCCGTTCCTTTTGTATTTACCTTTCTTGCATTTTCCTGATGTTCATCTTCGTTTTACCTTCTGGGATACCCCACTGGGATGAGGTGGTCGGTAGGGTTCCCCCGATGCTCTGTTTATTGGTTGTTTCTATGTCCATTGCCATAGTGTCCTGATGCTCTACAACCCAAAACCACTGCTAATTGAATTCTCCAAAATGATCTATATGGGATGGCATCACCATGATGTCACTTCTGCCACGTGTCGACCTGTAAGTGGTGACACTTGTCATTCAAAAGAGGGTCACTTAGGTGCCCAAAAAACACCATATTTGCATGCCACGTGTTTACCTCCTATTAGCTAGTGTTGACGTCACAACCCTTTATTGTTTGCGCAAATCATGAGCCGTCACTTGTCTTATTTTGGAGGAGAGAGAAAGGGTCCTTGGAGGCTCGTTTTTCTACCTTTTCCTTTGTTAGTTCTCTTTTGGCCTAATCAAAATTTTTATTTGTTTTTCCGCCAAAATCCTTCGGGCCAAATCCCCTCTATTGCGTTTCTTCTTTATTTTTCTTCTAGGATATCACAACTGGCTGAGTTCCACCCGCTCTGTTCCATCCTAGCACTACAAATCTTGCATTGTTATTGAAATCTTCGGGGTGAACCCTCCGGGGTATGACCTCAAGATGATGTCATCTAGGTCCTCCTCTCCCGACACTTAACATTGCGCGCTCCTAACATTCTGTCAGGGTAACTTTGTCAAGTGGACCCTGCTCACTCAAAACATCTTGACGCTTTATTTCTTTCACTCTTAACACTCCATCGGGGTAAACCCACCATGTGGGCTCCATTAGTGACTAATAAAGTTGTTTTCCACTGCTAACATTGATCACGTATGCCGAGAACTTCGTGTAAAAGTTATTCCCGTTTTGCCTCCAAATTTGGCACTTAAGCCATCTATGGCTACGCACCAAAAGTTCACCCAAATTCCTTTTAGCTGCAATCTTTGACTTGTGGTCACTAGTTTTGACTAGCTCTATCTCATGATTTGGGAGGCCATTTTAAAACTTTTGCATACCACTGGGAAGATCTTCCAGAGCACTTTCTGGTTTATGAGTCCGTGTGGTGTTTGAGCTCATCTTATGCTAGAAAAATGGCTTCAAACTATGTTATTCTTTGAACTACTCTTGATCTCCTCTTCAAATTTCCCCTTGAATATGCCTCGACCTTGCTTTTATTTTTAATCCCATTTTGTTTTTCTAGAGTTTTCAATCCATCCCTTCATACAAGAAAAAATCTCCTCTGTTATATGAAAGAATAAAAGAGAGGATGAGGAAGGTACAACATCGACTCCAACTGGGGACAATGCCTTGTAGGCAAGGTGTTGAGAACTTGCAAACTAGTAGCCTTCACCATTAGGCATGAAGTTAAAAATATATTTAATCTGTAAAACTATAAAATCTCCTTGGAACTTTATTTTTTGGGAGTGCTCTCCTCATAAAAAATGAAATGCATAACTATAACTTCTCAAAAATGGAAATTAAATGCTCACCCAATGAGCTTATTTATGTATAGTTCTTGCTTATGTACAAGGCTCAATTCACCCAAGTGAAATCAACCTTCCAATGATACCAGCCCAACATCTGGGTGTTGGACCTTATGCCTTTGTGCTGCTGGAATTCAGAAATCAAAACAGGCATGCACCATGTGAAATTTTCAGGTAAAACATTTATTACATTCCCCATAATTGGGACCTATAGCTGACCAAAGAAGAATGTCATATAATCAACCACTGGATCATAGAACTAATGAGAAACATTTGTAGTTGCCTCCCTTTAACAATTTCCAGACATGAATCTTTCTACAAAAGGAGGCCACAGACATTTCTTAGCTCTTCAACTTTAGGCTTTTCTTAAAAACGTTTTTGCAAGTAATCTTCTCCCCACTTGCTTGTAAGTAGATACTTTTGAGATTCTGCAACAATATCGTCCTACCAAGAAGAAGAAACTATATTTATTTGTTGGGAATCATTTTCTTCTTGTGGTTGTCTTTGGCATATTCTCATACATTTTTCTTGATCTGAAGGATGTAATTCATAAACCAAGGCTTCTTTGCCTTGTCAGCTTCCCTTGAATGGGACTGTTGTGGTTTTATAGCGCCCAACTCCCCATATGAGTCATACAAATCATATAAAGGAAAACCATCAAATTCAACAAAATAAGATCTTTGAAGGTTTGTTTTTAGCTTAACAATGTCTCCTTCTTCCTTTTCTTGATTGTTGGGAAACACTTCTTGATGCAGGTTTATGTTTTCTTGGAGCTGGGCTCCATAAGTATCTTCAAAAAAATCATCGGCCTTAGAAATATTTTCAATATCAAAACGTTCACAACAAACTTCAAACAACGAATCTAGTGGATATAATCTTTTGCAAAAATCATTATATGGTAACTGAAAGTTCTTCAAAGAAGATATGCTACCATGAGGTAGGGTTTTGTACCAAAGTGTAACTTCTTTATCCAAAGAATACATGAATAAATTCATCTTCACATCTTCATGAACAATATCCTATTGCTCCATGCATTCATGAAAGTACTTAAGGTGTTATATTGGGCCTCCATCTGTGCTTCCACTGAATCTAAGCAAATAGGTATACCATTCTTGAAATGGAGGAACATGATTAGGGTAACCAACAACAAAACAAAAATCTAATGGGGCAAATTTGTTGGCCAAGAATGTAGGAAGAGCCATTTTGAAAACCGCTTTAGGTGAGATATCTCAACCCACACTTCCTTTTCTCACCCAACAAAATGAATGTACAAAACATATACCAAAGGAAATACATTCAAATTTTTTCCCCGACAACGGTGCTAGAAGATGTTGTCGCTCGTACAGGCAACCCCCGGGTTGAGGATAAGAGTCAGTGCCTAGGACATCTTAATCTCTCTTGAAGATGAATCAATGTTGCTCAAGAGATAAATGTAAAATGATTTAAGTTTGTCTCAATTGCCCTACTCAGAGGCAGATTCAATATACACATAAATAATATATCATTAGGAAGAGTAAATGTTTAGATTTGGTGGCCAATGCACATATAATCTAGCTTGGTTGGTCGTTGCAGTAAAGGTGAAAAGCAGAAATATAGGGAAGAAATCTAGTGTTGAGGGTTTGATAGACACAAAATCCTATGCACTAAATCCCAATAGAATCATGTAAAGATAAAGGAAATGAGGTGCAACAATTATGGAGCGTGTTTTAAGACTTTCAACTCAATATCTCACATGTACTATCTGCTATATCATGACATAGGTAAATATGCAATCTCACAGGTACCTTCTGCTATCATATAACATAGGTAAATCTGTAATCTCACAGGTACCATCTCCTATCACATAACATAGGTAAATATGCAATCTCACAAGTACCATCTACTACAACATAACATAAGTAAATCTATGACTTAAGAGTGAATCCAACAAATACAATTACATAATTTCTGAAGAAGAAAAACACATGAAATGACACACATAGGTATAACACATACTACATATCCCAATTTTTGGAATCACCATAAACTTCTTCATTAATCTTCAGGGATGAAATACATTGCATAGGCCCAAACTCGCGAAATTTGCAAAACAATTACAACCTTTGGAACAGGAAAATTGAACCACCAGAATAAGAAAATATAGAATCCCCACTAATAAGTCTTTCTTCCCCTTTTATAGGGAGAACCAAAATAACAACAAATTACAAAAATATCTTCGAATGCTACAGTTGTATAAACTACACAATTATCTGATCTACATAGTTATCTGAGCGTGCAACTAGGTTAACTGTCCTAATGATTACATAACAGACTTGATTCTTTTCTTGAAATTGAAATATTAACAAAATTGTAGAAATGACATGAATATGCCATGATTTCCACAACAAAATATCTCCATTGTTTATTCCTCTTATCTCCTAAGGTGGACATAGGCTCCACTCTCTGGATTCGTGGTGGGTTGAAGATATGGCCATGCCTCTGCGATTGTATTCCTCTCCGCGGTTACCTACCAATTCAACTATCATTTTCTCCCTCTAACTACTTAAATTTCCTTTTTTAGATCCGACCATGATTTTAGTGTGGTGGCATTGGAGGTGCTCTGCATTGCTTGATAACTAAACGAGGTTGAGCACAGGATGGGTGACAAAGGAACATTGTTGAAAAAAAATAAAATTTGAACACTAACGACAAGCAGGTGGTGGCTATATAGGCAACGAGTATGGTGGCATGATATGTGGATGGGAGACATGTGGAGTCATGGGATTGGATGGGAAGTGGAGGGAAGGCCCTCGACCTTGCAAAAAATCACGCTTGCTTATTGAAGTCGTCGTTTTATTGGCGTGTTGGTGGTAGGTGTGGTCTCCCTACTCCGATAGGGTGAATGAACAAGGTTGGGAGTAAGGCTCAACCCCCTTGGAGTCAATCCTGGTCGTTGATTGGCCACACCTGATAGTTGACATTTATCATTCTAGGGGCGCTAGCGTCAGATTATCCCTTGCACTAGTTACCTTGCCAAAATTCTTTTTAGGACTAACAGTTGTCAAATAGATGGTGATCTATGCCCTTAGATGCTTGTTGATTAACTTTTTCATTCAATGCAGAGGTGGACCCCCTTCCCTCTGTCTTTAGTTTTTTCGTATTTTCCTAATGTTCTTCTTTTTTTCCTTCTGGGATACTCTGTCACGATGAGGTGGTTGATAGGGTCCATTGAACCCTCAGTTTATTAGTTGTCACTCTGTCCAATGACACCGTCTTTGGACACTCTACAACCCGACACCATCGACAATTGAATTCTCCATGCTAATCCCTCTGGGATGATGCCACCATGATGTCACTCCTGCAAGGTGTCTACCTCTGAGTGGTGACACTTTTATTCATAAAAGGGCCACTTGGGTGTGCAAAAATTCCATATTTGCATGCCACATGTCCACCTCCTATTGGCTAGTGTTGATTTCACAATCCTTTGTTGTCTGGGCCAATCACAAGTTGCCACCTATCTTCTGTTGGAGGAGAGAGAAAAGGTCCTCTGAGGCTTGCTTTTCTACCTTTTCCTTTGTTAATTTGATTGTGGCCTAGCCAACCTTTTTCTTTGTTTTCCCACCATAACCCTCCGGGTCGGCTCCCCTCTATTGCACTGTCTATTTATTTTTCTTTTGAGCTATCATAGCTGGGTGGGCTCCACCCACTTTGTTCCATGCTGACGCTACAACCCTTGCATCATTATTGAAATCTCTAGGGTGAACCCTCCAGGGTATGACTACTAGGATGATGTAATCCCTATCCTCCTCTCCCGATGCTTAACATTGCATGCTCCTAACGTTTTTCTGAGGTAACTCTATCAGGTGGACCCTTCCCACTCAAAACCTCCCGACTCTTTATTTCTTTCACTCTTAACACTCCGACAGGGTAAACCCACTAGGTGGGCTCCACCAGTGACCAATAAAGTTGTTTTTCACTGTTAACGCGTTGACCATGTTTGTCGAGAGCTTCGTTTAGAGGCTCTTCCTTCATTTCCATTGAATTTGACACTTAAACCATCTTTGGCTACATGCCAAAAGTTCACCCAAATGCCTTTTAGTTCTGAAATATTTGACTTGTGGTCACTAGCTTTGACTAGCTCTATCTCATGATCTGAGAGGCCATTTTCAAGGTTATTCATACCACTAGAAAGCTCTTCCATAACACTTTCTGGATGAATGGATATGATGTGGTATTTGAGCTCATATTCTTCTAGAAAAATGACGTCAAACTCTATTATTCTTTGAAATAGTCCTCTTGATTGCCTCTTTAGATTTCCCCTTGAATATGCCTCAACCTTGCTTTTCTTTTTAATCCTGTTTTTTTTTAAGTTTTCAATGCCTCCTTGCATATAACAACAAATCTCCTCTGCTATTTTAAAAAATAAAAGGGAGGATGAGGAAGGTACAACATCAAATCCACTAGGGAAATAAAGGGCTAGACAAAGCTCTGTGTGGTGGCCAAGGGTTGGATAGCAGGGCAAGGAATCTAAAAATAGAGAGCAAGGCCATGGAAAAGATTCTTTCTCAAAATGGCCTTCATTGGAATGTTCTTAGATCATCAAGTTGCTTCATGGCTAGTGGATCCCTTTATATATATCTCAATTTATAATCTTTAAAACCTAGAAATGAAAGTAGGTTATCAATGGATAATGGGGATATTGATGTGTTTAAAGATAAATAAGCACTTGGAATATTGGCACCAGTCAAGACAGTGAGATGATGAGTATTTATTATTGTGTTAATATTAGAGTATTTATGATTGTTGAAAGTCCTAGGGTTTGTGGGATGAACTTTAGAGAAAGACTTGGAATGTTAGATGCAATTCAATAAATCTATAAGATGAAGAAAGACCAATCCTTAAAGTTCATGCAAGAAAAATGAAATGAAAGCAACATGCATGAACAAGTGATGTTGAGCATGAGGATGTGCATTCACCTTAGAAGAAGACAAAGGTATCCAAGTTTGATGAATTGCAGATGGACTTAATTTATTTTTGTAAGGAGGAAAGTATCAAGAGGGAGTTGAAAATTTCCTACAATCTTAGCAATTTCTTTCTTAATCAAGAGATAAGCACTTAATATTTTGTCCCTCTATTATTATTATTATTCCTTGGTCAACCTCTTGTCATCATAATTTTTTCTTGGTTATACTTGTTTCTTTGATGGCCTCCTAAATGAGGTTTGTAGTTTGCCAAGGCCATGATTCTTGCAGCAGATGGTGACACCGGGAAGAACATTGTAAAGTTTGTGGAAAGAGTGTTCTCCCAGTAAGAGGGAGTGGTATACAAGGATAGTTTTCTCCAGTCACTAGATAATCAATTTTTTGTATGATTTATGAGCTTGAGCACAAAATCAACAGAGTGATTGTTGTTCGAAAGGAAGAAATTTTATAAATTGTTAGGACATCCATGATTGTGCCAGATGGAAGAAAGAGATTCCAATTTTGAGGGAGCATACCTTTAGTTGGAGTGGAAGGAAAAAATTTCCTAAAGGATGTCATGGGTTGATATTGTCAACATGCTCAGATACATAAGGTCTCTAGGAGCAATTTTCCTTCTTTGAGGAGACCATGTCAAATAGTAGAAGGACTTCCTTATATAACATAGGGAGAAACAACAACATAAAGACTTGCTTACGTGACATAGGGAGTAGCCAGGACTACCATCAGAAGACCTGCTTCAGTTTCAAAGGGAGTTGGCCTCAGAGATTGAAATGAAGGATCCTATCTAGATACACTATTTTTTGGTATTGAAGATTCAATTTTGGTGGATGTGACGATGTACAGGAAGTTGATTAGATCCCTTATGTACTTGGTTAACACTGGCTCTGATATTTTCTTTGTAATGACCAACCTAATCTAGCATATATTCAAGTCGAGGCAGGTACATTGGGTTGCCGTAAATCATGGTTGAGCTACCTATGTGGTATAGTAGATATCGTTTGAGATATGTCTCAAACTGTGGTGAATTGAGGTTGCAAGATATACAGATTTAGATTAGGCCATGAGTGTAGAGGACAAAAAGAGCACTTCCAAGGTGATACTTTATCTTATGATCATTTATGATATCTTGGTTTAGCAATGACACAAACTTCTGTTGCACTTAGTACAACAAGATTCGATTATATCATAGCCTGGGCTGCACGCCATGAAGTAGTGTGAATTCAAAATGTTCTTATAGGACTCCTTGATCAAGACACTTCATCTAAGACATGGTGCATAGAGGAATAATGGCTCTAGTACATACATATATTATAAAAATTGCAGACATGCTCACGAAGCCTCTGGCTATAGTGATGTTTATATACTTAAGAGACAAGCTTGGCAATGATGTAGGATGTCTCTCTCATTGAGAGGGAGGTTTGATGTCTTTGCAAGATTAGGGAAGAACATATCCTAAATAAATAAAGGAATTTGGTTGGGTCATAAAGGAATTTGACTAGGGGAGATGGATACATTCACTTGAGAAGATAAAAGGACTTAGCTGGGTGATAAAGGACTTTGACCATAGGTGAATGGCCCATGGAAATTAAAAGATTGGACATATATTCTCCTAATAATCCAGAAGGACTTGGCTAGGTCATAAAGGACTTTGACTAGAGGAGATAGATGTAATACACCTTAAAAGCCATAAAGTATTTTAGCTGAAGGTGAATGGTCTGAGAGTATATTCTCTCCTGAAAATCTAGAAGGACATGGATACTAGAAGGACTTGGTTGGGTCATAAAGGAATTTAACCGAAGGTAAAAGGCCCTCGATACTCACATTTCCTACTCTAGGATGGAGTGATCTATTGACGTGCACGTGAGAAGTTACATTACCCACTCCAGGATGGAGTTATCTATAGCCATGCATCAATATGGAAAACTCATGAACTTTTCTTATGAAGGAGAAATTTCAGCTAAGGGGAAATATGTTGCAGCCAAGGAGAATACCTCCCTCACTAAGAGGGAGTGCTTATTTTTGTGTAGCATCAAGAGGTATTCTTACATGCTTAAGAGGTCTCCTATGTCAGACTAAGGGAATTGTAAAAATTAAAATTAAATTTTTTTTGGGCACCAAATTAAAATTTCACCACAGTAGATTAGTTTTAGATCAAGTTTGATTGATATTTGGACCTGAATTTTGGTACTTATTTCTAGACAATTTGGAATTGTAAACATTTCTAAAGAATAATTTCTCCTAGAAGAAAATTTGTTTGGTTTTCTCCAAAGTTTGGGTTTCCTAGGTTAAATTTGTTGTCTCTATTGTGCATGGTTGTCTCTTTATGATATTTATTATTTTTGCTACATTTACTATTGAAATATTTTGTGTATAATTTCTAAATCATATAAGCGGAAAAATAACTTTTTTGAAGTTCAGTAGGTTGTAATTATCATATCAGAAGATTGGATTCTACTATGCATCTTGTAGAAAACTCAACATAAGTATCTAATTTTCTTTGGTGGGAGAAATAGGGAAAAAATTGAGACCACATTCCTACCCTATTGAAAGACTAATATTCATTGAGTAATATGTATGGCACCCCATTGCACACTCCTTAGCAAAACGTTATGAGTGATCAAATATGTGGTTTTCCTTCACAATAAAGTGACACCTCCAGCTAAAAGTTACAATTTTTTTTTCAACTGCAACTTATAAAATGAGTGCTAATAATTTCTTTTCTATTAATGATACCATGTAAAATTTATATACAACCCTGTAACCCATCTATAGACTAATCAACAAGAATATTTACTTTTCCTGTGCACTTTGAAATTATCACATGAAATAGTTCCACAACTATAAATTAAAGCATATCATTAATCACATGGTATATCTTGAGATCTTGACTCAATCCAAAGTCAAAATAATATTGATGTAATGTCATGTCACTATATGCTCGTGGCTTCCTTGTCACACTTGATAAACAATCAGTGACATTTAGAATTTATTGCATCTAAAAAATGTGAATTCATCCAATATAATATTTGATAACCATGTGAATTGATACTATCAATTATGTCATATACCACTTTATAAATTATCCATCGATGTTTATCTTTTAAACATTAAATAAGACCCATCTAGGAAGATTAATTAAAATATTTAAGAAGTTTAAGTTTGATAATCATAACACATCAATAAATTAGGTCAATTTCAAAATGCCTCAAATAATAAGACCTAGTTTATTTAATTGGTTAAAGTAAAATAGGGTACTATATACACCTCTTTGGGGAACTTCATCTCGGATTTCTAAAATAATTATGGATTTTTTTTAGGAATATCAATTGCATCTTTCCCAGTAGTTGAATTAGGACTATAACTATCCCATTGGACCTTTAACACGTCTAACAAATGGCATTGAAGTTATCGAGTGTGCAAGTCCAAAATGTAGGTGGATTTCATTGTGAAGACAACTTCTCCAAAATTTGCAAATCACTAAAATAAATAGCATAGCAGGGGCTTGAAATATGATAACATAAAATATATAATGAAAAAAAACATGCATATTATTTAATGAAAAAGACAATTCAAGATAATAGGCAATTGGTCCCTTTCTTTCAATAATTTTAAATTATCCCACACACTATGACAACAACTTAGCTCTAATGATAATGACAATGCAAACCAATAAGAGACCGATCCTTTTATTTCACTAATATTAAATTCTCTCACATACAATGGCAACAACTTAGCTCCTTTATCAAATTTAATAGATCTCTTTTGCAATTTAATATGTGAACATATCTTATTCCCAACTTTGTAACATATGTTGACTTTATGTGCATCCACATAACTATTCTATACATGTTGTGCTTCTTTTAACCTTTCTTTAATCCTCTTCATTTTTCTTTCATTTCTTCGATTATTTATGGTCCAACTAGGAATATATCCTCTAACCTATCCCAACTAAGAGGATTCCTACATATTCTACCATTAAAAATCAAATCTTTCCATCTTAATTGAGCTTTAATAACTACTATTATATGCAAATTATACAATAGGTAAAAACTCTTTCTAATTATTTCATTAATTTATTACATACAAAATGTCTTTTATTCTTTCAATATATCCATGGATTTCAAGATCATATATGGTACTAAAGTTAATTTGTATTCCAACACCTCTTGAAAACTTGTCCAAAATCTCTCTATAAATACTTTTATTCTATTAGAAATTCCCTTCTATGAAATTCCATGCAATCTTATTACTTTGTTGATGAATATTCTCACAATCACTAGTGTTTGATGAGTGTTATATATTATAATAAAAGGTACATTAGTCAAAGTGTCTAGTATTACAAAAATAAAATCATGTCTCCTTGGTGTCATAAGTAACCTTACTATAAAATCCATTGATATCACTTTCCATATCGATTTTGGTATTACATGGAGTTGCAGTAATCCTATTGTGATTGATTCTTAGCCTTCATTAGTTGACATTTAAGGCATCTAGCAACATAATTAACTATATGAATCTTCATTCCATTCCAAAAGAACAACAATTTCAAATCTAATTTCATCTTCATTACCCTTTGATGAGTCATATGAACTACTTGATGAGCTTCTCTTAAATTTAAGTTTTGAATCTCATCATTCAATGATGTGTAAATTCTTCCATAGAATTGTAATAAGCCTTCATCATCTAAGGTATATATTTCACATTTTGGAATTTTAATCACTTCATTCACTTCCAACTTAGCTTCATTCATTCATATTCTAATCAAAATTTTAGTATGAATTTCTTGTAAATTTATCTTCAATAGAAAAATGGAGAAAATATGTGGTTGGTGACTTAAAGCATATGTGACTCTCTTTACTATGAGTGATCAAATATGTGGTTTTCCTTCACAATAAAGTGACACCTCTAGCTAAAAGTTACAATTTTTTTTTCAACTGCAACATATAAAATGAGTGCTAATAATTTCTTTTCTATTAATGATACGATGTAAAAGTTATATATAACCCTATAACCCATCTATAGACTAATCAACAAGAATATTTATTTTTCCTGTGCATTCTGAAATTATCACATGAAATAGTTCCACAACTATAAATTAAAGGATATCATTAATCATAGTGTATATCTTGAGATCTTGACTCAATCCAAAATCCAAATAATATTGATGTAATGTCATGTCACTATATGCTCGTGGCTTCCTTGTCACACTTGATAAACAATCAATGACATTTAGAATTTATTGCATCTAAAAAATGTGAATTCATTCATTATAATATTTGATAACCATGTGAATTGATCTATAATTATGCCATATACCACTTTGTAAATTATCCATCCATGTTTATCTTTTAAATATTAAATAAGACCCATCTAGGAAGATTAATTAAAATATTTAAGAAGTTTAATTTTGATAATCATAACACATCAATAAACTAGGTCAATTTCAAAATGCCTCAAACAATAAGACCTAGTTTATTTAATTGGTTAAAGAAAAAATAGGGTACTGTATACACCTCCTCTTTAGGGAACTTCATCTCGAATTTCTAAAATAAATATGGAATTTTTTTAGGAATATCAATTGCATCCTTCCAAGCGTTTGAATTAAGACTATAACTATCCCATTGGACCTTTAACAAGTCTAACAAATGGCATTGAAGTTATCGAGTGTGCGAGTCCAAAATGTAGGTGGATTTCATTATGAAGACAACTCCAACATTTTCAAATCACTAAAATAAATAGCATAACAAGGGTTTGAAATATGATAACATAAAACATATAATGAAAAAGATCATGCATATTATCCAATGACATACAATTCAAGATAATAGGCAATTGGTCCTTTTCTTTCAATAATTTTAAATTATCCCACATACTATGACAACAACTTGGTTCTAATGATAATGCCAATGCAAAACAATAAGAGACTGATCATTTTATTTCAATAATACTAAATTCTCTCACATACAATGGCAACAAATTAGATCCTTTATCAAATTTAATAGAGCTCTTTTGCAATTTAATATGTGAACATATCTTATTCCCAACTTTGTAACGTATGTTGACTTTATGTGCATGCACATAACTATTCTATACATGTTGTGCTTCTTTTAAACTTTCTTTAATCCTCTTCATTTTTTATTTCATTCCTTGGATTATTTATGGTCCAACTAGGAATCTATCATCTAACCTATCCCAACTAAGAGGATTCCTACATTGTCTATCATAAAAATTCAAATCTTTCCATCTTAATTGAGCTTTAATAACTACTATTATATGCAAATTCTATAATAGGTAAAAACTCTTTCCAATTATTCCATTAATTTATTACATATATACACAACATGTCTTTTTATTCTTTCAATCTATCCATGGATTTCAAGATCATATATGGTACTAGAGTTAATTTCTCTTGCAACACCTCTTGAAAACTTGTCCAAAATCTCTCTATAAATACTTTTATTCTATTAGAAATTTCCTTATGTGAAATTCCATGCAATATTATTATTTTGTTGATGAATATTCTCACATTCACTAGTGTTTGATAAGTGTTATATATTTGAATAAAAGATACATTAGTTAAAGTTTCTATTATTACAAAAATAGAATCATGTCTCCTTGGTGTCATAAGTAATATTACTATAAAATCCATTGGTATCACTTTCCATATCAATTTTGGTATTACATGGAGTTGCAGTAATCCTATTATGGTTGATGCTTAGCCTTCATTTGTTGACATTTAAGGCATATAGCTACATAATTAACTATATAAATCTTCATTCCATTCCAAAAGAAGAACAATTTCAAATCCAATTTAATCTTCTTTACCCTTAGATGAGTCATATGAACTACTTGATGAGCTTATCTTAAATTTAAGTTTTGAATCTCATCATTCAATGACATGTAAATTCTTCATAAAATTGTAATAAGCATTCATCATCTAAGGTATATATTTCATATTTTGGAATTTTAATCACTTCATTCAATTCCAAGTTAAATTCATACATTCATATTCTAATCAAATTTTTAGTATAAATTTCTTGTAAATTTATCTTCAATAGAAAAATGGAGAAAATATGTGGTTGGTGACTTAAAGCATATGTGAATCTATTTACTATTCCCTTGATGCATAATATGTTAAAATAATAATAACTCAATAATTTTTACCACATATTTTGTCTATCATTTAAGTTATGTTGAATAAATATGTTTGAGGTCCATGATGATTTATTTTCAATTCAAATTTTCTTCCAACCAAGTAATATCTTCAATTTCTTAACACATTAATTATCACCAAAAGTTTTGAATCTTGTGTTACTTAATTCTCTTCATGCAATCAAGTCTTTCTCAAAGCATAGGAAATCACCCTAATTCTTGCATTAATACTCCACCCAATGTTTACATACTAAAAAATCTTGATCCACATCTAATGCCTTTAATATAAGATCTTCAATAATAATTCTTGAGCTTTTGAAATGCTTTCTCACATTGCTCCGTCCATAGAAATTGCTTATTCTCTTTTGTAATTCAGTGATAGGATTTACAATCTTTGAAAGAACTTCCAAAAAACTTCTCTAATATTCATCCAAGCCCATAAAACCATGTACTTCATCTATGTTAGTAGGTGTCGGTCATTCCATAACTACCCCTATCTTTGTTAGATCTAGTACTATTCCTTCTCCTAAAATTCCCAAACAATGGATTTTTGATTCATAAAATTAACACTTAGGTAATTAAACATATAACTTATGCTCTCCAAGATATTGCAACACTTTCCTTGAATGCTCTTCACACTCAATTATTTTATACTATATCAAAATATCATCCAAAAACACTTGCATAGGCTCGTTGAGATATTGTTTTAACACTCCATTCATTAAACTCATAAATACATCAGGTGAATTTGTTAGCTCAAAGGGAACTATTACAAATTCATAATGACCAAAGAACATCTTAAATATTTTCTTAGGAACTTACTATTCTCTTACTCTTAATTTATGATATCTAAACTTTAAGCCTATTTAAGGAAACACCTTAACCTATCTCATTTGATCAAATAAATCATCAATCCTAGGCAATGTATATTGATTGCCTATTGTGGATTTTTTTAATTACTAATAATAAATAATAAATATTCAGGATCCATCATTATTCTTTACAAAAAACATTGGTACTCCCCATAGTAATATACTTGGATGAGAAAATCTCAAATCCAAGTGTTCATAGAATTGCATTTGCAACTCCACAGTCATCATACAATAATGAGCCTTTGTGATAGGTTCTATTTTGTATTTGAGTTTAATTAGTAACTGTAAATCTCTTCGAAGTGGTAATCCACAATTTTTTTGTAGAAACGCATTTGAGAATTTTTATAACATAAAATATTTTTCTATATTTAATGTATAATCTTTCTTTTTTCATAGCAATTATGACATACAACTTGCATCCTTTTCTCAAACTTTTCTTCAGTTGCAATGATGAACTCATATTTAATGATACTCCTCTATTCATCAATGTTGATATTCTTTGTAGCTAATCCATACCTATCACTACATTATAGGATCTCAAGGTAGTTGAATATAGTGACACCGAGGTCATGCATACACCAAGGTCAATCATAATTTTTTTTACGTCCAATTACTTTACCTTTATATAAAGTTGATGTGAAATGTAGATAGAAATTGAAGAATTTTATTTATGGCGAACAATTTGTTTTATTATTATTTATTTAATTTGTTAATTGTAATATTATTTTATTATTTTTAAATGTAACATTATGGACAACATCCCCCATACTAGGTTGTAGAGTGCTTTTGGACGCAATAAATACATATGGAAAGAGTGAGAGAGTTTTTTTGGAAATGGGATAGGTGGGTAAAGGGTATATTAATGGTGGTTCCCCTTTTTGTGCCAACTCAACATGCCTCCTCCTTTCACATGCCACCCCATACTTGTCACTTATTATGAATGGTGGGTTCCCCTACAAGCTACTCCTTAGGGGTAAGGAGCAATACATTGAAGAGGGGGAAAACCCACTACAATCCCAACTACAAAAGAAGATAGTTAGAAGAGAGATAGACGAGTTACTTTTGATATATCTATTCTTGATTAGTAACCAACAATTTTAATTGAAGACTAATAGGTCACTCGCCTCTTGAAAATGGGTTTTATGCTGACCCTTGATTTGTTTCCATCTTAAGCCTTATGCCTTATGGATGTGTGATTGGAATGCATGTATACTTATTGTGGTCTGGTTTAGGTCATGAATGTAAGTGATCCATTATCCCAAGTTTCTATTATTAAATATAATTGTGGTACTGTGGATCCAGTAGATATTTTATTGGTTGGATATTTAATATGCTTTATTTTGAGTCATAATTCTATGTTTAAGTTCTTCCCAAATTTCTTGATCAGGAAAGGTAGTCTATCATTGTTTGTCTATATTAGACTATATATAATACCAAGAGGAAGAACTTGCAATATAGGTAAAAGGGATTTCGATTGGCCCTCCAATCCAAGTTGTACAACATTCCCATACCTTTATCATTAATTGATTTAACTGGCGTTCTAGAACCAAATGATTAAAGTAAATCCATGCTCTTCTAAGCACTATTCATGTGACATGTCTTGAATAATCCAATTCAAAATAAAACTTAGAGCTATGCATGCTAGTTTTTGTCATATTTCAATCCTTAAATTAGCAGATATACTAGGAAACTTACAAATATATCAAACTCTTATTGGAAAATTAGAGTTAAATTTGTTATGGTCTCACAGTGACAACTTTCTTTCTAGATCCAACTTTATTGGTAA
>APFE030003261.1:0-77899 GCA_000404065.3 Pinus taeda
TTTTTCTTTTTTCATAATGCCAAATACCATTACTTCAATCTTCTTTCATAAATTCGTCATACAGTAGATCAACAAACCCTAATGTGGTTTTTGCACGACTAAATTATATAAAAAAATTGCTACAACTAAGAAAGAGGAAGAAAAATTAGTATGATCTGCCTTTATCATATATCCTACCTACTAGGTAAGAATAAAGAGCTCTTCGATTGCACTTTACATTAAGAAACATCTCGGAATGGATCACATATTTCATCATGTGGATTCAGCAAATAGTGAATCTGCGGTAGGCTCAGAGAATAATGCTAAACATTAAGAACAAAAGGTCCCTACCAGCTATTTTGGGAGAAAATCCCAGCCATTCAAGTTGTTGACCCGCAGACAAGCCTGTAGAAACGTAGGAGATACCAATGCAGTTTAGTCGGATCCAGTCCCAGCTTCTCTTCGTTCCATTTATTGAATTGGAGGAAGAAAAGAAAAGGAATTTATTGACGGTTTCACAAGAAGAAAGTGAAAACGTCATGGATATGGAGATAATATATTTTAATTTCACTTTAATTAGATTAGTGAGTGAAATCATGCATCCAATTTCTCTTATAATGATTAAGAGAGTATTACTATTTTACAAGTGCATATATGAGTTTTATTAATTTTTATTTACCCGTGAAAATTGAAGTTTGCATAATTAATTAATTAGGACCATGTCCACTTGGATGATATAGTTAACTGATGATTGTATAAACAGTTAATTGATTATTAAATGACAAATTAATTAGGAACAGGTATCAAGTTTTTTAAAGTGCATTTTCATATCTTTATATCCACTACTACACTTACTAATATATTAATTTAAAATATATTGTTTGATTAGATAATAAGTTTTTGTAATTTGTTTATTTGATTAAATAATAATTTTTTGTTTTTAGTTTTATTTTGATCTAAAAATTTTATTGTAAAAAAAATAAGGGTTTTATGGTGTTTCAAATTTTGCAATATTTGTTTTTTTTAAAGATAATGTCATATTTATAATTGACTCTTATTCTCAAATCTCTTCAATGAGTTTTAACCCGGAAGCTTAATGAAAATTGAATTTCATATAAATCAACTAATATAAACTTTATCAATACAAAAAATCTAACGCCTGAAAAATTGTTTATTAATCTACATGTCCATGCTCTGCAATACCTAAGCTCTAAAATCACAACCAACACTAAAATTATTAAAATAAGTTTCACTTCTGTAAGGTATAGAATGAAATTCAAAAATACTTAAAACAATGAAGTTCCAACCTATTTCCTAAATAGCAATGTTATTGGGATGAGTTGCACAATTTATTTCCAAAAATTTAATTTTGAATATCAAATTCAAATCACTCAAAAATATTCTACCTTTATAAATCATATTATTTGATATTATAGTATCCTAATTCCACTTAAGTATATTATATTATCTTAATTTCATGTAAGTTTGTATGTACACATCAATATTCATAGTTTACATAAATAATATGCAATTATATTTTTTTGTATTTATTATATATATATATTAATATATATATATATATAATTTTTTTATTAATTTTTATATAGTACTAATATTAATGAGAGCAATGAGAACATTCTCATTTAACATAATAGGTAAATTTTGTAAACAAACAATTACTAACTATTTAAAACCAAGTAAAATAAACAACTTTCATAAATGCCACAAGTTCAATTAAAAACGTGTCCCCTATAAACTTGCCCCAATTTAATTGGACACAAAACTTGTTGCCCTTACCACTTGTACTAAACTTCTTTGACTATAATATTAATATTTATTTAATATTTTTTTTTATTTAATATTAATTTAAAAATTTTTCCTCACTTTTTCATTTTTAATATTTAAAAACACCAATGATTTCTTTGAAATATTTTTTGTTAAATAAGTTATAGAATACATTTAAAACAAATATTTATCATTATATCTAAAATTTTAAAATGTTTTATTAAAACAAATTATATAAAAATATTTAACCAAATAAAAAAAAATTATTACATCTCTTAGCATATAATTCCTTATAGTTTCTTAATTTTGTATATGCTCTCAAATTTAGTGGATAATATATCACTTTTTGTCGTGGGGATAATATATCATTTTTATAGTTTCCTAATTCTGTATATGCTCTCAAATTGAGTGGATAATATATCACTTTTGTTTAACTTGAGAAGTGATAAATTATAAGTGATGATAAGTATTTGAGAAATGACAAATTACAAGTGATGATAAGTATGGTTATATTATAGTGATATGAAATTATGAAATCATCTGATTTTGATTTGAATTTAATTTTTGTTTTTCCAAGATTTGATTAATTTATTTATTTTAAATGGATATTTTTTTATTTAGTAAATATATTAATATGAAGTTATTTGATTTTGATTTGAATTTAAGTGGGGTTTGTTTGTTATTTTGTTTTTTTAATTTTTATATTTGATTTTTTTTAAAATCATAATTTTTTATTTATATAAAATTTTGTGTTTGGATTTTAGTCAAATATATTAAAATATAATTTTAAGAAGTTAGCATAATTATATTTTTAAATTTTTTTGGTCTTTTTATTTTTTTATTTTTTTTTCGAAATTGCAAAATTTTTAGAAATTTTTTAAAGTGGACAACAGAAAAATTAGGTTGTATAGGTATATATTTTATAAAATTAATCCACCAAAAACCAAATATTATATGTCATACTACTACAGATTGATAATGCAATTCTGGATAATTGTGCAATGATTATTCATTTAGTTCGAGGAATAGAAGAGAACTTGATCATTCGATTTTTAAATCTCCCAATCTTAATTTACACCTTTTATTAACACATAAGTCTACATCCCTTCACCAAATTCTGAATAAAGAAGAGGAAGTGTTCCAAAACTGAATGCCCTCGTAAAAAAATATAAACTTAAGTTTTGTTGTTTATCTAAAAATTCTAAACCTCATAAATACCCTAAAACTTTAACTTAGTAGATACCATAAATTTCGTAAGAACCATAAAGCATCCTTACCTCATGCCATGTATTAAAATTATTTTTATATTTATTTTATCAAAAATAAAAACTATAATAATAAATAATTAAATTAATTAATTTAATAACTAAACTCTGGATTTTGATGCATCATTCTTGCTATTTATTCTTTAGAATTTGATTATTTTTTCCATCTTTATTTTAAAGATAAACCACATTAGTTAAACTAAATTTTAATAATATCATTAATACAAAAACATTATTATTTTAAAATACACTAAGCAGTACAAAAAAAGATAAATACAATAAGCGAACCTACTTGGAAAGGAGGCCTGACTTCTATATTACAATTTACTTATTAAGTACAGAAGTCGAATTATAACTACATACAAGTGTCTTACATTCCGATTAATTTTCTGCAAACGGACAGGACTGTAAATTTCTGACGTTTTAATGCTTTACCAAAACTATACCGATGGTGTTCAGCGATATTTCATTCCACTAGAAAGCCGAACATTATCTACATTCATTGGGAAAAAGGCTAATCCGCTTACAGTCAGCTATGAGTTCGGGAGCCCACCATTGAGCAATCTTGTGAACCAACCATGGATCAGTCCAGTGCGCGTTTTTCAGATCCGTCGCCGGGACCGAATTAATCGTGAGCGTCGCAGACGGAATGAAATGGGCCACCTTTGAATCAATGCCAATGGCGGACAGAAGCATGTGTTTAATCGAAACCGGCATACTCTGCGTTTGATTGAAATACTCAACATAGCCTGAAGATATCTTGTCATTTTGATTAACATAGAGGCAGGGAAACCAGCCTTGCAGAGCGACAAACGCTTTATCTGACTCGCTCAGGCTGCGTTCGTCCATGCCCCTCTTGCCATTGGCGACCGCGTAATTCAACAAGAACTGGCGGATTTTGCTCAAATCGGCTTTTATTTTTTGAGGGAGAGCGGAAAAGAGCGAAGGGAACGGCGGATTGAAAAGGTGGGCCTCCAGGGAATGCCCTTCCTCCACCATGTGTCTTCCCACCAACATTCCGATGGCGGCACCGAGGGAATGCCCGGCGATCCACACGTTCTTGGCACCGTGGGCGCACACATAGTTGTGGACGAGATCGAGAGCCTGTTGGAAACGAGTTGTCTTGTGGAGTCCGTTTCTGAGGATGTGTAGATTGAGGTTCATGTCTCTGAGGAAGGACTCGGGGGTGTGGTTATTTGTTCCTCTGAAAGCCACCACAATCTCGGGCACGTCGGGGCGACGGACCTGCCCGCTCCACTTGAACACGGCACCCACGATGGTCATGCCCTCGTTGGCTTTCTCCACGAGCTGGAAATTGAAGAAGCGCCACCACTTCTCCGCCAAAGCGTCCTGCCCCAGCCTGCCCGCCTGCCGATCGAATTCTAGGATCTGCACTGCCCTCACCAGACTGGCCGCTATGCATCGCCTGTGATTCGGATCTGACCTGCAGAACAAGAAATGATTGAAAGCAGTGAAACTAAAAAAGTTGCCACCGACTCTAAAAAGCGGATGAAATCATGAAATAGAGAACATGATTTTTGGGCAAGCATCGCAGTGATGTGATTATTGATGTTGTTACCAGTCGATGTTAGTGAGGTGGCAAGGCCCTGAAATTTCGAAGATCTGGCGCTCGCTTACCATTTGTTTTTGGCGCTCCCGGCAGTAAACTCAGAGAGTCTGTGGCACCAGAGAGATTAATATAGATTAACGAATTTATGTTTTGGAATTATGATTTGAAAAGTTTCTTTGCTCGGAATGGAATCTTGCAAATAATTTAAATTTCTTTGGACGAGTCCGGATGATGCTTCACGTGCTCCGATTTTGACAAGTCTGTATGATGCACAGTAGAGATGCCATTCTTCTTTTCCGAATTCGAGCAATCCTGCCAGGTTCGGCAAGTGTACAATTAAAGCAATTAAAAATTCCCACATCTGAGAGACGAACTATATGTCTGTATTACGTAACCAAAGACCAAGGGGCATGCATCATCTACCAGTCTGCAAGTGTCGTCACCTTTACATTCTGCCCTTTATTATATTCCATTCTCTTATTTTCATTTCGGAAGCAACTACACTTTAGATACGTTGTACTTCCAATATGCCGCACTTCACTGGACCAATAATATTATCCATCCCAATATATTGGCCGAATAATCTGTAGCACCAGTGGGCCTTAACAGATATGCTGCACTTTATTGAACCAATGGTTTTATCCACTTCAATATATTGGTCGAATAATCTGTCGCAGCAGTGGGCCTTGGAATACATTCCTCTTACATGGTAAGCAGCGTATGGGTAAAAGCTAAATGTAATGGCAGCAGGTCATGGTTCATAAGTAGGCAAGTAGAGAAGTACAAACGTCAAAGACGATGGAGTTTTCAATTAAACTATGGAGGTTCGGTGTTGGTTTTATTAGTCCATGCCGTCAGGAATGGTACTATAGTAATCGAAATGATTTTGGTACTATAGTAATCGAAATGATTTTTTTAACATGGGTCGTTATTACATATAACTTAAAGTTTTTAAGCTTTGAAATTTTTGGAGTTTATGAAATTTCTGTATTAGTTTTCGAGGACCAATCAGCCTAATCATTATTTTATTTAGCTTTATGAGAGTAAAACTCAGGATAACAATAGATAATAAAAAATAAATTGAAACAATTAGAAACTGAAATAAATTAATGTTAGTATTAAATTTCAAATATTTTATGTTAATTAAACTATATTGTCCACTGCTACATGTATTCTTGCCATTGCTTTTGTAAGGCTTCGGATCCAGAACTTCATATGCCTATGCCGCCAGTGGATCGGTTCATGGATTGGTAGGACCTAGGGGTACAAGTGTAGGCAAAATCTATTGGATTGATTGCCTCATTAACAACTTAATCGATCAAGTCAACAAAGTCAACAACATTAACTGACTCTGCCCTACCCTTCCCTACGCTTCTATGTTGGAGGATTTGAAACCAAAGACTCTGAACTGCTTTTGGGTAAATTGGTTCAAGGCCAATGCCTCGATCTCAATCTACTGAGTAAACAACAAAATCATTGGCTATAACAATTGCATTCAATGGGGATGGAAGGTAGAAGGATGGGTAGTACATGCACTATCTCTGGTCCTACATCTTTCACTCATCGTAGCATAGATTAGGACCCACAGGGCATTGATAAATGGATAATTGTTGTAACCCAATTGAATCAAATGCCCTAACGAAGTTATAACCCATTACCGAAGTAATAATCCACTAGAAGCACAAAAACCTTCACTCAGTAGATTCAATCTATATGGTTGCCCAACCTATAGATAAATACACCCCCCAACTTGAGATATGTTTACCCATCGAAAGAGACGCTGACCAAACACACCTTCTTGCTAGACCCGCCTTCTCGCTAATCCAATCCTATAAGGGGGCCCCTAGTGTGAGTTGGTCTTGCCTTCCAATCTGGTCTTCTTAACTTCTGAGCTAGTCTTACCCCTTTCTTCTTACTTATGGGCTGACCTTCGATTGGTTCCCCTAAATCTGAGCTGGCCCTTTGATTGAGCGAAAAATAGTACCTTAACTTTCCCGAGGCCTTGTGAAAGTGATTGGACTACTAATTTTTCTTGTTGGAAATGTAAGTGCCCCAATCATGACATATTGGATTATAGACAGTGTTATTGGTGGTGACCTTTGATAGTCCCTAATTATCCACCTAAAGTTCTAATGAACATGCTAATGTAGTCAATGGCCCATAGTCCAAATTCATTGATCTGAATGGGTGGTATCTCCCCTGTACTTCACTTTCTCCCTTCATTCAGGAGGGTAGGTATCCCTCTACCCCTACAAAATCCTCTATGAATGGTGTACCAAAAAAGACTAAATGCTCAATGTGAATGGGCATGTGGCTGTAAATATATTCTAGGCCAATGAACTTCCTCATAGCCATGTGGGATATGTCAATTAGGACTCTGTAAATGCTCTGCAACTTCAGTTTTCTCTAACTACTTCTCCTTCCAATTCTCCATTTAGAAAAGTTGATTTTACATCCATCTGATATACTTTTATCTTCCTTGAACATGCATAGGCCAAGAACATTCAGATAGCTTCCATTCTAGCGATAGGAGAAAATGTTTCTTCAAAATGTATACCTTCAATCTATATATATCCTTTGCAGACCAATCATTCCTTGTTCCTGGTAACATGTCTATCCTCATTCAACTTATTTCTGAAAACCCACTTTGTGCTAATGAAATTCTTGTCCTTTGGCCATGGAACTAGTTCCCAAGTATCATTATTTTCAATCTAATCCAATTCTTCGTTCATAGATTCTACCCAATGTTCATCGCAACTAACCTCTTCAAAGTTGTTAGGCTCAAATGTGGCTAAGAGTGGAATTCAAGTTTTGGAACCCATTTGAAAAATAACGGTGAATTTAAGGCATGAATATTTCCTAAACCCGCTCAACTAAACAAGCATGATCATTTTATTTGAGCACTTGACAAAATATAATGCCCTACACTAAGGCCACATCCTCAACCATGAGTCAAACAAAGACTATCATCGTGACAAAATGTTGTCATTGTTTGTAGCCTACCATCCACTAACTTGAGTTGAAGACATTTGTTGTTGGACACATAATATGTGTGTATGTTTGCATATTATATAGAGTATGCTATAACATAAGGATATTGAGCCTAGTTGTAAATTTTATTTTATAAGCATATTTTATTTTTGGTTTTAAATTTTTATTTTTGTCACATAATTAGTAGTCGTGGGTGGTTCACAAGTTATTTGGAGGTTTCCTAGAAGGAGTCAAATTGTAGAAGGTTTAATTCGATACATGGTTCTATATAGTGATTTTGGTCAAATTGAATTATGGAAGAAGCACTAACATCAGAATTGAGAGATGGACTGTGTTGAAGTTATTATGATTTTGTTAGATAAATGTGCTAGTGGTTGTATTGTAGAAGATCGTTCGAATCAGTGACAACTTCTAGGGTTTGATACTTCATTTTTGGAATTTGTATGCTAAGTTGCATTAAGGATGTCATCATTGGAAAGGCTTATGAGAAAATTGTTGTAGCTTGCATATTGCTAGGGCTTGAGAAAATAAAGGTTTGTTGGTTTGAAGACAAACAACATTTTCATTCTATTAATGAGCTAGAGTGTGATGTGCAGATTGGGAAGAGGCATAATTATTTATAACACAAATGATAAGCAAGAGAAAAAACATTGTTGTAACCTTTTCAGATCCAACAATGTACATTCCTCAACCTAGAGCTTCAATAACAAAAACCACCAAATACCAATAGCACATGCCTTGTGACATTATTGACTTCAACAACATTTCACCAAATATTGTCACTATGAAAGAATTGGACTACTTGCTTGAGTTGGCTTGAATGATTTGAATAGGTCGGCTTGATTGCTCATGTTGAACACAAATATAAATATATACCAAATTTCTGCTTTAAAAGCTGGACAAACAAGCCTTCTAATCCACCACACTATGCCACATGTGATTATATTTGATCTATACTGCTTTACTTGCTTATTTATGCATCAATGATTGGCCATTAGGTAAGAGGAGCTATCACCTAGTCTTAAAATTCTTCCTTCACAACATGGGTACTAAATCGTTGCTATAAAACAACCATAGCTTGAGTGTTTTGAGGTCCTCAGAAGATGTCATTATATAGATTAGCTTATCATTGCAATAGTCCTCGAGTATGGTCAACTTATTTTCCTTTAAGCCTTGTTCCAAATTGTATCTAGATCTCTATAGTCCAATACTTATGCCCAGATTGGTCGTAGAAAATAGAGACCTTGATGATGTAAAGCACTTGCATAATAGGCCACAATAGACCTCATCTCTTAGAATTTGAATGAGGCCACATGAAATTTATTCTAAACTTGGTGATAAGTCTGTTCTCTTTACAATCTTCAGACCTAATAGAGATGACTATAAGACTTAACAACTATAAGATGTATGTCGCAAATACTTGCAGAGATAACCTTAACTTATGTCTTTGAGAAGGTCGAAACAATATCAAGTTATTTTTTATTAGTCTGCAACCCTATCTTAAGACTCTTACTTGATATGTCTTTAAATTAATCTATAAAAAAATTAGATAGCAATACCACATGGAAGGAAGGCTTCTCAACTGGTTCTGTGACAAAATTTGATAGCCAAGTGACTTCATTTCTCCTCCTGCAATATAGTAGGTCAAACAATTCCCATACCCAATAGAACAAATCCACAATTTGTGAACCCTTCAAGTTCCCAACCTCTCGTGTGATTTTTAATGTCTCTACAAGGATAGAAATGATAAAAGATCAATCACAAAAGAAATAAGCTTAGTTCTAATTCTTTTTGAGATAAGATGAAGCTTCTTTTTATATATATGGAAGGGCTTCATAAGAGGAAATAATATCCTAATTTGGAGGGAGACATAAAATTTAAAGTTCAAAAAATAATGGAGGTAAAAACCCGTCTAAGGGTTTTTGAATTTATAACTTCACCTGCCTTTGGTGCCAAAACGATTACATGCCCTTGGTTTTATTTTTTTTTTATTTACAATCAACATTTTTCCAATATTTTAGTTGTTGGAGAAATGCCTCATTACTTGACTATTTGACTTGATCCAATAAGAGCTTCCACATCATCGTCCTTTGAGGTTTTTTTCCAACTAATTGGATCCTTTATATTCAAACAAGGATATCTCCCAAACCGTGAGGTCTCTTGTGGTGTGCCACGTACCACTAGAATCATATTGATGAGAAGAATCCATCAAGTATGACCGTGGCATGAAAAAATATGAATTTCTATGTCATTTTGGTCGACAAAAGGTGGGGCATATCCTAGTGCTGCTTGGGTTGACATAAATTAAAACAAAATATCAACATTATCTATTCTCAACACCTTAATTTCCTTCTCTCTTTGATTTTCCAAAAGAGCCTTAATCTCTTTTATTTTTTTAAAGACTCCATATTTCTTCCCAAGAAAATAAATCCATATATTCCTTGAGAATTCTTATATAAATGAGATGTAGTATAAAAATTTACCTAGTGGTGGGACCAACATAGGTCCAAACACATGATTGTGCACCAATTATAATATTCCCTTTTCCTTTGTAGCACTAAAGGAGAATATTACCTCATTTTGCTTCCTATAAAATTAATGTTCACAAAAATCAAAGTCCATAGAGAAATTAGAGATCCTTTATAACAACCCCGGGTTAAAAGTTCTTGTAACAAAGGATAATAAAGGTAAAATAATACCAAGGTCATGGGACACATATTCCAAGTTGAATGTTGGGAAAAACATCCTAGTGGGTGTCACTTTTGGTTTATTATGTCTAAGGAAAATGGTAAAGGCATTGGAAACAGCAAAGAGGCATTAATTGACATTTATTTATGAAAATAAAAGAAAATAGGAGGAAAGGGAGATGAAAGGTCACATGTTTTCATGAGAGGAAAATTGAAGGAAAAATATAGGCAATTGAAGAAAATAGAGGCCTCAATAATAAAAAGGATTCTGAGGATCAGTTCATAGCTTTGTCAGTTTGGCTTTGGAATTAGTGTTAGAGAGAGAAGAACACCAAGAGGAGAAAACAAGCAAGAAAGAAAAGGAAGTCAAAGGAAGGACAAAGAAAGCAAAGGACATGCAAGGTATGTTGGCTCTATTAGTCCCTTACAGGCAAACAAGACTGACACTAACAGGATCAAGTAGTTTTTGTAGGAGGACTTTGCAGGTAACAAGTTGCATGTGCGATTTCCAAGGTGTTGTGTGAATGCATGGTACATGAATTTGTGTATTTGGTTATTTTCTATCATTGGCATGGTTTTTTTTGGGTTTCAACCTTGTCTTGCCATTTTTGGATAACCATGGTGATGGGATTCTTTTCTAGTTGAGATTTGGATTTTTGGAAGGTTTTGGAACCGAGTGAGGTGGTCTCAGGAAATTTCCCATGGGTTGGGGCTGGAGGTGGTTGTGGAGACAAACACATTCCTCAAGGTATTGGTGAAATTTTGAGGTATCCAATTTTTTTTTGGAAATTGGGATCTCTTGACCGGTTTTGGTGAGATCATGGTAGCTTGAGGGTGGAGGCGGTTTAATGTTTGAGAAGCCCTAGTTGTTTATGTCTTGAGTTCCCACATTCATGCTTGGAATATGGCATGAGGAAGATTGGACGAAAGAGAGATTTGGTTCAGCCCAATCTATGGTTGGGTGGTACATGGAAGTCCTTGACTTGGTTGGATTTTGCATATGTTAATAAGAGCTATTTTCCTATTGTATTCTATGATTACTTGTACTTGTTGTTATGTGGCTTTTATGGCTACTCTAGTATGGTAAATATTCTGGTTATATGCTAGTTATAAGCATGGTTCCATAATAGGCTCTATATATGACTCTTTTTATGTTTTGATTAGTTGATGAATGGTTAATGAATGCATGGGATAACAAATATTATTGCAGCTATTATGAGAGCGAATTAGACCTTCTTGGTGAATCTCAGATAAGTTTTAGATTCCTGTTTTCAAATATGCATTCATGACTTGCATATTACAATTTCACCATATGTTTGATGAAATGACTGTCATGGTTAGGCCTGGTTAGGTCAAGTTTCTAATTTAAGTTTATATGTTTATCCTTTTCATTGAGTTACTTATCATTCTAGAAATTCTCAGGAAGTTTTGGGCAGTGGTATGGAGGTTTTCCTGGAATTGTGGCTTAGATCTCAAGACCGCATGCACTGAACTGAGTAATTTGGGTCACAATCGCATGGAGCAAGTCTTGTGAGTGCGGTTGGAGGCCTTCAACTCCATGCAGGAAATGTCAAGGGTGTGGTTGGGAGTTTATGTCATTGAAATGAAGTTTCATCTCAGGGATTGACCACCTGGGGTGTTTCTTCAGATATTGGGTGATCTGTAGTCCTTGTAGGATGTTAGTTTGTGGTCAGTAAGTCTATGTTGTAGGCCCCACTTAACTGGAGCTAGAAGGTCGGGTCATGTCATATTATCACTTTGTTTCACATTTTACCCGGAGGGCTTGTAAAATCGGGTAAATGTCGGGTGGGGCGTTACATCCTTCTACCATCCCATGCCCATATGGTACTCAAATGCTTCTCTTAGATGTGCCCTAATGTTTAATGCCATAACATAATATTTTCTCTAGAGAATGTAGGAGTTTTTCCCTCTTTAGCTCCACTCTAAATAATAAAGGAACTATTGCATCCATTACTAACCATGCTTCCCAAAAACTTATACAAAGTTCCAATGCAAACTCCCCTCAATAATTCTAGTACTCCTTGAACCATCTTGCAAGTATCCTTTTTACACACTATTTTCACCTACATCACTCATATTGCGTATAGATATAAAAAAAATTGGCCAATTATGGGATGTGTAAAACACTAAGTAGTGTTCTAATCTTTCAACCATTAACTTCAACTTGACTTTTCCTTGTCCTTTGATTTTGGTTGTCAATTCATCTCCTAAGAAAAAATCACTACCTTCATATCTTTTATAGTTGAAAAACCACAACCTGTTAGAAGTCATATGAAAGGATGCACCTACGTTGACCATCCATGGCTCATGATCCACGTGTGCACTTGAACAATCCAAATACCCGTCCCATCCTTCATCTGAAGACATTTTTACTTTTGTAGAAAGAGCATCATCAAGTCTCTTCCCTTTCTCAACAATTTTAGATTTACATTATTTCTTGTAATTCCCTTCTTTCCCACATATTCAACATACCTTTATGAATTTTCCTAGAGATTTATATTTCCCTCTAGATTAATATCCCCAACTTGATGACTTATTTTTATTTCTATTTTGGGAGTGTCTATTATAGAAAAGGCATGTGTTATGAATTTCCATACTTTTTTGTCTCATCTGCTCTGATAAACATGATGAAACTATATTTTTGAAACTTAAAGTAGTTTCAATACTACCAATGGAAACAACCAAACTATCCCACAAGTCCCATAGATAACACAACAAATTGATACACTTATCTTGATATGGAATCTTATTGTCAACAAATAATTGCAAACATACCATAATATTGAAGGTGTTTGGATGCTCTATCATTGATTCTGTTAAATTATAGCAAGAAAAGGCTTCATTTGACTTATGCCTTAGTCAAATGGATAAATTTGAATTTCCACATTAGCAGGATGACTTGAGTTTCAATTAGCAGGAGTGACATGGCCAATTCACTTAGTTAAGTCAGTGAATTCGTGTTTGTGGGAAAGAAGTAGAGTTGTGCATGAGTTGATTGTTAAGAGATAGCAATCTAGGGGAGTTATATTTAGTGCAACTCAGTTATCTGTGCTCTAGTCTAGAATATAGTCAGCGTGAGTTTAGTTGAGTAGTTGTAACTATTGTTAACTCACTGGTCTCTTAGTTAACTAGTCAATTTACTAAAAATATCCCTAGTCATGCATGTAATTCGAATTACATAGTTGACTGGAGGGAAAATGCATAATGAATTTATTGTTTTATGTTGTTGAGTGTAAAAAGTTTGTATTGAGTAGGTGAGCCATTTCTCTTAGGATCCGTGAAAGGAAAGAGGGGCTCTTCCTATTCTTTAGGAGCAATAATTGCACACAAAAATAGGAGAAAGAAGGAGGCCTATTTTGGCTAATTATTGTCCAAAGGAGACTCAGGAGGATATTAGTATTGTCATGTAGGTTGAGCTTCAAGGATTGAAGCTGTCATTGTAACAGATCAATATTTTTATCTAATTTAATACAAACAGAGGAGGGGTTTTTCCTAGTTGGGTTCCCCAGTAAAAATATTGTATTCATTGTGATTGAATAATTGCATGTGTTTCTATTGTATGTTTTCCTTTCCACAAATTGAGTAGAAGAAATTTCTATCTATTGATTTCAGTTTTATTTCATTAGCAACTGCAAATTTTGAGTTATTTCTATGTGGTATAAAAGCTATTGCAAACTACATAGAAATCAAATTCTTGATCTTCTCTAAGAGAGATTTTGAATAGGAAATTTGTGGTGTAGAAATTTCTTCAGTGCAAGAATCATGTTAGTTTATGGATTGAGGACAAAGGAGTGAGAAGAATAAGGACCAACACATAGAAATAAGTTTGTATGATAAATCAGAGAAAAGAGGGAAAATCTAAAGAGCCCTAGATCTAGGTAATTTGAGGAACAAATTGTAAAAATAGGGTAGTTTTCTTTAAAGCCCTAGACCAATGAAGGAGTGTCTGTATGTGGGAAAATATGAAAGCCCTAAGAAAAGTGAGAGTAGAAATTAATATGTCATAGACATTTGGCATATATGGAAAGCTAGGCAATGTTCACAAACACAACTGTGAACATTGACTTTCGTATGTAGTATGAAACAGCTTAGAGACCTCAAGTGAAATACGCATGGAAGGAGCCATACACTGTTAGGAGACAAATTGATGGAGCCATAGTAATGATAAGATATAGAAGACCCTATGTGTAGACTTCTTAATGGAGTTATAAGGCTTTTAGTGGGAATATCAGGGAGCCAATGTTTAGTGACACAAAAAGGATTTGTGATAATTGATATTGGGAGATTGTGGGGCTACAGATGCATGGTTTTAGAGAGAGCAACCTTGAGCAACAAGGAAGGTTGTGCACAAAATATAGAGGTGATGGACTCATAGAGAATTGCGGGAAAAAACAAGTCTTCAGATCAGGTTCCGTAGAGGAAAGAAAAAATTCTTCTAGTTCAGAGGGAGCAACTACATTAGCAGAGAACTTGGAAGAGTTGAAGACAAATATAGGTGGACAAGGTTCTTCCAAGAATCCTTTTCTTGCTATGACAGAGTGTTAAATTGTAGAAATAAAAGGATTCATTTGACTCATGCCTTAGTCAAATGGAGAAACTTGAATTTCCACATCAAAAAGATGACTTGAGTTGTAGTTAGCACGAGTGATATGGCCAAGCCACTCAGTTAAGTCAGTCAATTCGAGTTTATGGACAAGAAGTAGAGTTGTCCATGAGTTGATTGCTAAGATCTAACAATCTAGTGGAGTTATATTTAGTGAAACTCAATTATGTGAGCTCTAGTCTAGAATATAGTCAATGTGAGTTCAGTGGAGTAGTTGTAGTAGTAGTTAACTCATTGATCTCTTAGTCAACTAGCCAATTCACTAAAAATATCCCTAGTCATGCATACAATTCGAATTGCCTAGTTGAGTAGAGGGAAACGACATAATTGTATTTTTTGTTGTACATTGTTAAGTGTACATATTTTTCATGAAGCATGTGAGCCATTTCTCTTGGGATTTGTGCAAAGAAATAGAAACTCTTCCTATTCTTTTGGAGTAAGAATCTAAAATTATTTTAAACTTAAATATGGATTTAAATATGATTTTAAAATTTAGTTATAAATTCAATTTATATTTTTAATTATAATTTTAAAGAATTTAATAAAATAATTAACTAAGTAATATATATATATATATATATATATATATATATACTTACTTTCGGGTCCGCTGGAGAGGAAATAAAGGACAGGATCAAGTTGAAACAATCCTAACCATTGGAGGGTTTGTGATGGAGGGCAGTCAGGTGAAAACATGGCTGGTGGTTAACCAACTCTATGTACCCGAAAACATTCACATATGAGTTAAGCTTACACCTTGGTTTAATCACTTGAGAGGAATACATATTAAAGGGCATACTATATATATGATAGACTTCATGCAACTTATAATCACATTATCTATTAAGTTTCAAACGTGCCTCAATGTAATAAAGTATGATGGTGAGAGGGTAGAGAGGTAAGTTGGTTTTATATTTATTTATTTTATTTATATTTGATTCATATTTGTTTAATTTTAATTTTAATTTGCTTGGCTTATATTTTAATTATTACATTTAGTTTGATTATTAATTAGTTGTATATTATTTTTATTTTTTATATAATGACAATTAATAACTTGTAATTATATTTTTTTCTGTAATTATTAATTTAAGATTAAGAATTTTTAAATTTTTTATTTAATATAATAATAATTTTATAAGCTATAAATAATCATTACAATAGTAATAAACTTAATTCAAGGTAGATATGAATATTTTTTATGAAAATTTGAGTATGTAACCTTTATTATGAGAGGAAGTCATATGATGAGGGAAACATTAAGAAAAACTTTTCTAAAGGGGTTGAATTTAGCGAAAAACATTTCATTTATTGAATTTCTTGATCTTTATCTTTGAACTAATTTCCATTTCGTTTCACCATAAGAATCAATTCCGTAGATCTCCCAATATAATAGGGTTTACCAAAGGCATAACCGAAACCCCTAAGCCATAAAAACATCTCTTTGAACCCAAAACCACTCTCACTCTAAATTTAGGTTTTTACCATATACAATTAATCGTTGCAAATATTAAACAAAAAATATGCAATGAAAGACACACACATTAACACAATTGTTTTACCCTAGAAACCCAAATCGAGAAAACCAATTCTTTTTGTTAGTAAATTCATCTCTACAACACACACACACACACACACACACACACACACACACACACACACATCCCGTGGAATCCATAAGCCACCAATCTATTTACCTTGGATTACAATACAACCATAGTTCCTTAACAAAACCTCCAAAACCATAGCTAAACCATCGTGCGCCACAAAAATGCTAAAGGTAAAACTCATGTGCCAAAAATCGCTAAAAGTAAATGCAATAAACTATCCAAAATATTGTTTTGGGGGTGCTGGCCCTAAACCTCATGTAGGGAAACCACCCCCTTCACCTCGCGATCCCCCCCAAAGAAGGATGGTTGCTACACTCTTGCACTTGACAGAGTGTACATCACATGGAGGTTGTCGTGTAAAGAATATACCACATACCCAAAACCTATGCATTTAAATTTATGGTATGACATCCTTCCCAAATGAAGGTTACTATCTTGGTTAACGTTTGAACATAATATTTTGTTTGTTGGATCATAGAATCCCTATTTTGACTTCCATTAAGGCCCTTGATATTCCAAGAAATGATCTTCTTTGGGGATTTGAGGGGGAGGGGGGCATGCAATCTTTCATAAGAGACATTCTCCTAGAGTTAACAAATATTTCACTAATATCTTGTAGGAGTTATCTATTAGTTTTTCCGCCTCTCTTTTTATCATCTTTACATCTTTTGTTACTATCCCTAGTGGGATTCTTTTGAACTCCTAGACAAGAGGAATAAGGTAATTTGCCTTTGAGTAGCTTCTCTTTCTTTTCTTGAGATTTTATCTAAGCATTAGAGACTTAACTAGTGAGGTTCTTTTTCCTTCTAAGATGTTTCAACAATATAAAGGTCCAAATCATCCAAGTCCATGTCATCCTTATCTTCTTCCTCCATTGATTCTTCTATTCCTTGGACCATTTCTACATCTCCTTACTCATTGGATTTTTTATTTTTTATTTATTTTTTTAATTTTATTTTTTTATTTTTTTTTATTTTTTCAGATTCCTTCACTTGTTCTTGTTATCTTCCTCTTCAATCAAATTTATTAGAATGGAATCTGAGGGCTTTGGTATAATTTCTTATGATTCTGGGGTTTCTATTGGAGAGTTATTAAGAAATTGGTATCTGTTATTGATTTTGGGGTCACTGGACATAACTAGTCCTCCTGATTTTTTGAGGTTCTCCTTCTGTGATAAACTTTCTAAAGTAATATTGGTCATTCTTTAGATGAAATTTGGCTTGAGGGAGAAAATGTGAATCTGGGTAACATTTTTCCTTAGTTTTGACATTTTCACTTTTTAGGTATTCGTTAACATTTTCATTGTTAGTAATTTTTTTTTCTCTAAAAATTTTAAGATAGAAAAATATAGTATTACATGTAGTTTGTACTATTTTTACATAAATATTTCTATTGGTATAAGTTCTCCCAACACTTATTAACCATGAAAGCCTAATTCCAAATAGTGTTTCCCATTTTCATGTTTTCACCCTTGAACTAATTAGAAATTTAAAGGGTAGTCCCTAAATAAATGGCTATGTTTACAACATCTATGACAACAGAAGGGGATGTGCTCATAATCGATGGGTTGAAGCTAGTCATTATCTATATAGTTTTTACAAATTGTGATTGGTGGGGGTTTTGAGATGTCCATGTAAACAAAAGAATCTGGCATATGTAGTACATCTATGCTATATGTTTGCATTTAAGAGCATCCAGAATGAGCCCAAAGCATTACCAATTCCTTCGAGAAGCTTTGGGTCCCAAAATTCATGGGGTAAATAATAAAGTCATAACCAAATTGGGTTATTGATAAATTTTCTTTATCATGATAGAATTTGTCCACCTAGAAGCGAAGGTATAACCCCATTTAATTGAAAAAATAAGGCCCATTCTGAAGGACTCTATCTTTGTCTTCAAGATTATTAAATATTGAGCTAAAAAACCTTTGGAGCATAATTTTAGATCCACATTACCCTTTGGTTTCCAAAATTTTTGAATCCATCCCTTGAGAGCTTGTTTTCTTGGCCAAATGGCCATGAACTTGCTCACGAACACATGGTATTGCATATATTGGATGTTTTTAATGATTCTAGTTGAGGTAATCTTGTACTTAGGGGTAACTTATACTTACATAATACATGAGCTAGTTTTCGGTTTTTGTGCTACATTTGGACCCTCTTTAGTGGAAGTGAAGGCCTTCTGCTTGATTACTATCGTGGGTCCCTAAGAGGGTTATTTTATTTATTTATTTTCTTAGGAACCGCCTTTGCGGAATGGAACTTATGTGGGTTTTTCATTGCTCTCCCTTTAGAAACAATGTTTCAATACGAGGGGAATGCTCCTCTCCCCCTAAAGCAACGACCATGGTGAATAATTTGAAACTGTAGAACACACTGAAGCATGGTTTTATTGACTTTTTTTTGTTGGTTGCCTTGATATAATAACATCAGACATAAAGAAGCTATTATATAAAAAAATAGCAATAAAAACTCTATTAGATCTCTTTCCATACTTCACAAACAATAATTAATTCAATAATGTACTCACTAGCTTCATATTCATAAATTACTTCAATGGCAAGATCATATCCTCACCAATGGAGTTAGTCCCAACTTCCCTTCGTTTCATATATTGAATTGGAGGAAGAAAAGAAAAGAAATTATTTCATAACCTTAACAAGAGGGGCTGCAGGGCAGCTAGTCCCTGCCCCAGCCCGCAGCGTAAGAGCCCTTAGGCCGGTGTCCCATGTATTTATGGTTAGTATAGTAAATAAAGTCTGTAATTTGTCACCTGAACATTGACTCACATTAATGCAGTCGGACTTAAGAACACTTGCGCCATCTGTTAAGCTTAATTAAGTCAGCTGTAAGTTAGTTTGAGTTTAGTATTCTTAAACCCTCAATTGCTTTGCTGTATAAATTGAATAATAAGAGTTAGCAATCAGTCAACACTGAACATAATGCACTGGCAAGGCTTTGAATGATGGATACGAATCTAAGCCGTGGCGTTCATTCAAAGAAACCACCTGCATGTATTACACGTGCCCGTCCACCCTGAAGAGCTTGCATAGACTACTGATTTCACGAGAATAATTCTTTGGCCCTTGTGATTCCTGCATGCTTTTCTTATTGGTTTTGCCCTTTGCACCAGAGCTTTGGATCTGGTTTAACCTTGTGATTTGCTTCAATGGCGGTCTAGATGGCATATTGCATTCACGTTGAATTTTGGCAATAGGCATATAAATGAACATTGGTCGCCAATAGGTTTAGTAGTGATCTGCTATTTTATGGCAATTCATTTTTACTTTATCGCTAATTTACTTGCGGGCAGTGCAGGTCCGCATTTCATCCATGCCAATAGAAGATCAGTCCAAGAAACGTTGGGAAGCACCAGCCTGGCATCATGCCAAATGCTTTGTGGGCAGGGGCTCGTTGGGAAGATTTCAAGTGATTGTTGGCAGCATGGTGCCAGTCAGGTTGGCATTGATCTCAACAGGTTGATGAGTCTGTGCATGATGATCAGGTGGCTGTAGAGGTTGCTAAGGCTTGTACAGGTCCTGGAATAGTGTTGGAGAAGGTTTGAAGACAAGTGGCAAAGTTCTGGGTAGAGGAAGTCTGACTTTCCTCAGTTTAGAGGAGTGTTGCTGTCTATGAACTATCACAGTGCGGCATTGGGCTAGTGCTTCTCCCTTCCCATTCTATGCCTATGCAGATTAATATCAGGTTGCCAGTTCTGTTCCTGTGCAGATGCCTATAGGTGATCAACGTGCATTACCAAGGGCCAAACCACCGAATTGCCCAAGGTAAACCGGAGTGCATGGCTGAGTATCGAACGATATGAGGAGAGATGTTTTATGGTATAGAGATCTGAATCTTTTGAACATTCTTGTCTGCAAATAATTACCATATGTGGAGAAATGGCTACATTTTGGTTTGATTCAATCAATCTTGAGCATAGATCTGATCAATCCGTGAATTGAGGAATTGTTATACGCTGTGCTGGTTACGAGTGAGTGTGCACTTCAATTTAAAGGACATGTGCAGAGCTAAAACCTGCATATCAAGCATTAAGGTGGATCGAGCTGAGGGCTCATGTTGATGAGTAAAACGATGTGTTTGATCATCAAAAACTCGACCGTAGTGAAGTGAAGATGGATTGATAATATGCGTTGGGCACCACAGTCAATAGACCTGTACATTGCTCTGTCCAAAAGCTAGCATTTATGAGTCTAGCTGTTGATCAAAGCAGAGGTTGGAGAGTCCGCGGTTTTATATTAGTACATTTAAAGAGCAGAATGATGTGAATGTGCCAGTGTGCAGAGGCATCCTTATGTGAACAAGAGTTCGCTGTAAATGCTTAGAGAACGCGGAGCTGGAAGGAGGCCTTGGGTGTCACAGTAAATTTCCAGCGGTAAGCAGAATCGGTTAAGGAGGGCTTGAGAATCGGTTAAGGAGGGCTGAGAAGCCTGATAGCGTATAACGAAAAACACTTTACACATAATTATTAGTTAGATAATGTAGACTATATAGTTTTAATCTCGACCTCTATGTATGTATTTGTTTATTATTTACACGCCTGTTTTAATCCATAATACATGTACCGTATTTTTTATTATTACAAAAATCACTATTTTTTCTGACTGAGAAAAAATGCATGATATAAAAATTACAGAAATGTAAATACTATCTTAGTTTTTATTACGTTTTCATTTGGGTTGATATCAAACACGCAAGTTAACTCCATCTTTGTAATTAATGTAGATTTATATGATGTTAGATTATACGAACTAAGGTAGGAAATGAAACGTTGGATCAATGTCAAAATCCAACCCCAGTAAACATGTTCGCGTCGGTCTTTAACGAAAAGCGATGCACATTAGTATTCATTAAAAGTTGCACTTGTGACCAACCCCAGTTAACATGTTTGCGTCGGTCCTTAACGAAAAGCTCCGACCATCTCCGTCTATGCATGATCCTTTTGGCGCCCGCTCGCCACGTATCTCATCTACCAGCTGCCTTCATTACCGAGCATCCAGAAATCCTTCAGATGGCAGTAATATATGCTGCATGCCCGCCTCCCTCTGATGGCTGTTACCCCTTTGTATGCTCACTGAGCCAGACTCTCGTGCTTTTCGATTGCCTTCTTCCCAGCGCTCTCTGGTGCAAGCAGACTGTTACCAGCCTGTTATTTCCAACCTCCAGCCTGTTATTTCCAACCTTTTTCTTACTTCGCTTGAGAGGAACTGCATATTGGTTTGTATTATAAGTAGGCCACGCTGATGACTTGTATAGCAGGATTTCCACTGCCAAATAACGCGAGCTATCGAGCTTCTGATCTGATCGACTGAATCTCGGTTTGAATTAGCAGAGCCTACTCCTTTATTAGTTTTATATAAAGATCTTGATATAGTAGAATATGGTTAGGGTTGAGGTAGATCAATTACTCTCTGCGTCTTTGCATTGCCATGTTTATGTTTAGTATTAATTTTGTTTTGGTAACTTTGCTTCTGACTGATCTAGAGCGAGATTTAAACATTGCATAACTTTCCCTTCACCGACTATGGGGTAATCCCACGATGTATTGCTTGCTTGTGCAGATTACTATGGCGCCAACTGAATTGATTGGAGGCCAAGAACAAGTGAAAGCCGTCGAAGAAGCTGTGAGAATTACAAAGATCGAACCCACGACCGAAAAAGTTACTAAAACAGGAAGCCTCTGCCTCCATTCCCCTTGAAGAGGATCCTGTGGCTGAGAAAACAGTAGATGTATGCTCCGCCACTGTGGAGAGACCTGCAGAGAAATTGATTGCAACTCCACCTGTACAAGTTAGTGGGGAATTGGAAATTCAGAATACAATTGTCACAGAAGAAAGCTGCCCAAATTCCATTCGAGCTTCAATCCAAACATTACCGAAAGATTGCATCCGTAAAAACCTTGAAGTTTCCAATTGGACAATGAAGTTAAAGGATGCAGATGGCAGTCCTGAATCGGATTCTGAAGTGAAGAACGGAGACAGGTAAATTTTCAGAAGAAGAAACTATTCATAGTTTAACGAATTTCGGTGGATTCGACTTACAATGAATTCTATAGCAAATAAGGCACGGGTTCATATGACATCAGCAGTGCTCTGCAAAGTTCGTAATCCGACCTGCATCCATGGAGGTAAAATTAATTAATTGCTGCATCCATGAACTAGACATTAATTTAAAGGAGTGCAAAAGCTACGGAAACAGGTAAAACTTTGTCATTAGCTGCGCCGTTTTTCTTCGGTCTTCAAGCATTTTTTAATTTATTTCCAGAGGTTCTGAGCTGCGGACTCTTTAGGTTTTCGTTCGTTCCTCTGAGCCTCTTTTTTCACAGTTACGTGCTCTGTAACAGAGGAATTTCGTTCTTTATAGTGAAACTGGCAGTTCTTTGAGGTATTTGTTCTCTTACCATTGAACAGAGTAATAAAGAGTATATTGGAGGTTAAGTCAGACTGAAGATAAACGTTCTAGTATAACAGTGAAGCAGTGAAGAGCCCAGGACGCTGACCTTAGGCACCAGGTAAAGCCATTCTGGATTTTGTTATTCTCTTTTATCGAATTTGCGAATTTTATGCATGAGTACATAGCAGGGCCCTCGCTATAGCAATACGTTGCTTTTGCCCTCCCGATAATTGCATTCCTCTGTCTCCACAATTTGTTTCATATCCCTTCTCCAAAGAGCTACACAAATCCAAGTTAAATCACTACCATATTCAGTCTGTCCAAAAACAATCTGCTTAAAAATTATGTTTCCATTAAAAAATTGCAGTATTTACCTGATGAAGTCATGAACATTTGCAATAGGCTCTGGATGCAGAATTAAGGCGTCCGGTGGAGCAGCATTTGGACGAAGGGCCGTTGCAGATGAAGCATGATGGACGAAGGGCCGTTGCAGATGAAGCGGCGTTGCGTGAAAGCGTGAAGGCGTTTTAAGGGAGGCAAGTAAAGTCGGTTGCCTCCATGCAAATTGACACGCCAGGGCAATTTCGACACGGCAAGGTGGGCAGCAGCCATGGTTTAGCAGATATCATAAGCAATAAGTATTCCTAACATTAAATTTTAGGAGATTAATGCTAAGGGAAACCTAGCATTAGTTCATGAAGCTCTTAATCACTTGTACTTTTGCCAAATTTAGCCTAATTTTTCAGCTTGTATACCTCGTAATGAGGCCAAATAAGACGAACATGTTTCTGATTGGTTAACAACATAAACAAATAAAAAATATGATTTTGGTTTTCGTGTCATTCGAAGGGACTTTGGTGTAAGTTGAAATAGTTTTATGGGTTGCCGTGCCAAACTAATAGCCACCGACCAAAACTGATTGCTATAGTCCCTGCCAGGCAGGGACTAAAAAAGACGAAACAACATTAGAACCGATTTTTAATCATCCTTCCCTCGGCCATTAGAATAATTAAGCACGGTCAATTAAAGTATCATTATTTTCCAAAAAATTCCCATAAATGGGGGACAAAATATATGTTTGTATTGCGTATTCAGTGACGAAGTAGCATGTATCATCAAATGTCGTCACCACATATGTCGCTGTGCCCTTTATATTATATTCTATTTCCTTTTTAATATTATATTCCAGTATTTCCTTTTTCACATTCCAAGCGACTAAAACTTTGAATATGCCACATTTCACTTATCCGGTTAGTTTTTCAATTGCGTTTCCATAACTCTTTATTTATTATTACGCCCATTAATATTTATTTATTATTTTATTGTATGAATTATATTATTTCATCATTTTATGCAAATAAATATATTTTATTTTTTTTAAATTATATTTTTCCTATGCAAGTTTAGTTCATTATTTTTCAATCAGATCTAATCTACGCAGATTCCGCTATAATTTCACAATAAAGATTTTAAAATAAACACTGAACTGTGAAAATTCAATTAGACTTATTTTTTAAGTCTTGGAAAATTTATGTGGTCTCCGAACCTCCACAATTTCAAACTTGGAGATTGTGGATAAACACTGAAATGCAATGGCCCAAATCAGATTGTCCGTTTTGTTGGGAAGGGAATGAAAATCATTTCTACGTTTTGCTATTCTTCGTTTTCTCATAATCAGGTTCGAGTGGACCATTTTGTAGTCTAAAATTTGCATGGTTCCAAAGAATCCATTTTAGATAGAAAGTGAATAGATATCTTCGAACCTCCCAACTCCATATTCCTATACTTTTTTAAAGCCAAGGGGCAACTTTTCCGAATATCACTCCAAAATATTAGTCTATCATCTCCACTTTAAAGTCACGAATGAGAGGAATATAGGAATATCTATATTAATGGTGTGGAGTTTAAGTTCAATTTTTATTAAGTTTGTTGTGTAACATTAACTCGAAAAAATGATTTGTTTTACTAAACTCTGTGATTATATATTATTATATATATAAAAATACATTTTATTTATTTAATTTCATAATAAATATGTCATAGTATTAGATTATTACAATGTTTAAATTTAGAAGATATTTTTTTGCAATTTATTTATTTGGTTAAATAATAATTTTTAGTTTTATTTGATTTAAGAATTTTATTTTCAAAATAAAATTTTTATGGTGTTTCAAATTTTGCAATATTTTAAATTTTGTTGGCATAGTGTCATTTTCATAATTGATTCTTATTCTCAAACCCATTCAATGAAATTTAACCCCTAAACTTAATAAAAACTAAATTTCACATAAATCAACTAAAATAAATTTCATCAATTAAAAAAAACAAAAACAAAAATATATGTAACACCTCACAAACATTTGTGAGCACGGTGCTAACATCAAGCATTATTTGTGAGCATGTTGCTGACATCAAGCATGGCAAGACCCGCTCCTCTGATTTGGCGGAGCATGCAAATAAATCTAAGCATCACTTCTGTATTGAGGGTGCCCAAGTTGTTGCTAGGGTTAGTCATTTCCATTATCATAAATTGAGGGAGGCCCTAGAAATTGAAAAAAGACCCAATAATTTGAATAGAGATGATGGTTGGAATATTAGTAGAAGTTGGGTCCCTCTACTGTCCTCCTAGTTTTTTAAGTTTCTTTTTGGGATTTATTTTGTTTGTTTGTTTATGTATGTAGGTATTGGCGTCTTTTTTATAATATTTGTTGATGATCTATTTTTCATTAGAGTTTATTTTCTTAATCCTTCATGTTTTTTTAATGTATTTTATCATCATACTCGTTCTTAACTCCTTTTAGTATTTTTTTTATTTGTTTAATGGACATGAGCCCCATATTTTATTGTTGACTCCGTTTAATTTATTGATTACTTTTCTTTCGAGATATATATATATGTTTTTATTTATTTATTTATTTATATATTTCTTTTGACATTGTGTATATTTTGTTTTATTTGATTTATTTCCATTTATTTGTTTATTTCCATTAATTTTATCAAAATGATTATGGTTTTTATATTTTTGACTCACTTTCTTCAAAAGTTTTTTTGTTTTTTGTTTTGTTTTTTTGTTTTTTTTGTTTTTGTTTTGTTTGTTTTGTTTTGTTTGTTTTGTTTGTGTTTGTGTTTGTTTGTTTTTTTTTTTTTTTTTTTTTTTTTTTTTTTTTTTTTTTCGCTATTTTAATATAGCAGTTACTTAATTAAATTTGTTTTTATAAAAGTAATAAACTATATTCACAATTAAATATATTTTTCAAAACTAATAACATTTGGTTTTATAAATAATTTTAAATTGTATTTTTGAAAACTAGCCTTTATTATATCCGTTCCTTATTAATATTTTTATAATCTAATTTAAATATTATTTTTTCAAAACTAGTCGTTTAAATAGTCGTCCTATTATATTTTTAATTAAATTAATGAAATAATATTCATTATTTATTTATTTATTTTAAACTAGCCGTTTTAACATTAGCGTTAGTGAATAATAATTGTTTTTAATATAATTAATATCATAATTTAAATATTATTGTTCAAATATAGCCGTTACTTAAAATTATGTCTCTACATTTCTCTCTATTTGGGTCTTTGCCATGGTCTGCCTCTTCATCTCGTCCTGATTGTAAGGACCTGTGGTCCTAGGCACGCCCACCCAATGTGCGACCAAGTTCGGTGTTGAACAAAGGTTGGAGAAAAGTGCGAAGTGTGAGTCCTTGGCAACATGCGTGAGGATATATTATAATAATGCATGAAGGAGGACAAAAGAAGATTTATAGGTGTGGGGAGCGAAGGCTCAACCCACGGGCCGACCTCATATATTGTGGAGGATGTGCGTTGAAGTGTTGGCTGACCAACACAAAGACAAGCGATCAAACGATATGTGAGGGCGTTGACAAGTCGGCTTGGGAAGCCAAGACTTGCCCAACGCACCGTATATAAAACATGTGATGGAGATTCATTTGGCAATTGCTCAAGGCAAGCGTTCAAGTCTTCTACGAAGAAGTGCGAAGGTTAAAGGGGCCGCAACAAGAAGGAAAGGCGCAGGTTGTATGCGCCCAACCTTGGGCAGCTCGTTTAGGTAGCATGAGTCTTGGAACGAAGGCGAAGGTGCCGGTGCATGGGTGAAGGCGTCGAGCGCTTGGTTGGCATGGGTTCTTGGGTGGCTTGGGTGAGCGCCCGCCCGTTGTGCGAAGACAAACGTGGAGGTGGAAGAAAGGGGACTCGGGTGAGGTCGCCCGCCCACTGTGCGGAGGTAAACGAATGATGACTCGGGTGAGGTCGCCCACCCGTCGTGCACGAGGTTCGGTTGTGAAGTGCAGTAAGCAGCTCGTGTGAGGGCACGCCCGCCCAACTTGGACAAAGAATCTTGGTTATCACACAAAGGTGTGAGAAGTTGTAAATTTGGCTAAGTATAAACATGGTGTTTCCCAAGTATACTTGTAAGCTTTGTAACATTGAAGATTGTATAATATATTATTCGGGCAGACTCATTGTTCAGGGAGTTGCCCCTCCCTTTATACTGTGCAATTGTGTTCTTTTGTATAATTGCTGATGATAATGAATGTGTATGGGTGTTCATTAGTATAAAGGAAACATAATAATTACTTAGTTGAGAAACACAAACTAAGTAGGACAAGTGGTTAGGCGTAGTCCATGAACATAAGTATTGGTGAAAAGAAAGTGTTCGGTGGTGCTACACCTCGCCAAGAGCGGTTGAAAGATTACTGCCAGCCTGGGGGCGTGACAATTGGTATCAGAGCTAGTCTGAAGACTTGGAGGAGTCTTGTAGGAAGCTGGGTGAAGCAAGTGTGGATGCACTTGGAAATTGGTGACAGTGAAGCAGGTACTTGCAAGTGAAGGACGTTGTTTTACATACAAGTGGAACAAGGGCTGGTTCAAGGTTGCAGGCAACTTGGTGAAGCTGTTGGATGGTGGAAACTAGATCGCAAAGAAGGAAGTTGTTAGCAATGGCAGGTGAATCTCAGGTTGGGTCTAGTCATGGTGCGAAGGATGCTACTATCGCATTCATTGAAAAGGTGTTGGAAAGAATGGAGGACTTAGAGGCTTACTGGACTAAGAAGATGGACTTGGCCGAGAAGGATCAAGAGGCCAATTCAAAGATGAGGGAAGAGCTCGATGAACTCCAGACTCAACACGAGTACACTAATCTTATGTGTACACAACTTGAAGTGAAGGTCAAGGAGATTGAAGAGGCAAGAGATCAGGGTATAGCAGAGATCGTGAACTTGCAGAAATCTCTTGATGAAGCCAAAGATGAGATTGCAGTGTTGAAGAAGGCCGTGAGGCATAAATCAGGTGGAGGAGTGCCTCATGTGAAAGTCAAGGAACTGGAATCTTATGATGGTACAAGGAGTGCAAAAACTCTTGGCAACTTTTTTTGGGATATGGAGCAATAATTGGAATGCTTGGGTCTATCTGATGATGAGACAAAGGTGAAGGTAGCTGCTCAATTCTTGACAAAGGATGCTAAGATGTGGTGGCGAAGGAGGATGGATTAGATTGCCAATGGCAGTGCTGGTGACATAACTTCGTGGGATGACATGAAGAAGGCTTTGCAGACCCATTTTAGTCCTTAAGATGAAACATGGGAAGCAAGGATGAAGATTAAGTTCATAAAGCAAACAAGGAACCTACAGACATATCAGCGGGAGTTTGCAAGTGTGGTTTTGGAACTTCCTGACATGGTGGAAAGGGACAAGGTGTTCAACTTCATTATTGGATTGAAGCCTTGGGTACGCAATGAAGTGAAGAGGCAGAATATTAAGACACTTGAGGAAGCTTTTGTTGTTGTGGACATGTTGGTGGAGCATTATGATGAGACTTCTGATGATAGAAGGAAGAAGTCCGATAAGCCGAAAGAGAAGAAGAAGGATGATGCTTCGAAATTGGATGATAAGTCGAAGACGAAGAAAGCCTTGAAGTGTTGGAGATGTGTTGAACCACATACGGTGAAGAATTGTCCTTCCAGACTGAAAGTGGCTGCTATTGCACAATCTAATACGAAGAATGAAGAAGCTTATGTGGGGATGATGTAGATTCTTGGTGCTGCTGTTGCTACAGAGGTGATCTCTCGGAGGGATCTTGAGAGGAATAGTTCGAAGTATGTTCGGATGAAGATTGGGAGTGGAGATATACTCACTATGGTGGATAGTGGGGCTACTCACAACTTCACGAGTGAAGATACTACGAGAAGGATTGGGCTGAAGTTTGTACCGGTGCAGGCACAAATGAAGACAGTGAATTATCCTCCTAATCGTGTTCTTGGTGTAGCTGAAAAGGTGGACACAACACTAGGTGAGTGGACAGGGAAAGTCGACCTCACTATAGTGGAATTGATGACTATGAAGCTGTACTGGGGATGGAATTCTTGAAATAATTTGATGCTATGATTGTTCCACATTTGAAGAAGCTGTACATTTACAATGGAAGGGAAGATATACCCATTGGTGTTCCAACCATTGGTGTGACAAGTTCTGATTGTAAGTTGGCAGTGATGCAAATGGAGGATGAGAAGCGAATGGAAGACATGAGTAAGTGGTTGTCTATGGTTGAGACAAAGCTTACCGAGCAGTCATTGGTCATCAGGACAATATCTGATAGTATCTTGGATTTGTCAAGAAGGCTAGAAGTGGTTGAGGATGATGATGATGCTGAGGAGGCATATGTGAGGCTGAATGTCTGAGAGGAGGATCGTGTCACTTATCTACAGAGGATGGAGGTAGAGAATCCTGACAGATGGATTGAGATTATTAGTGAGGGTAAGCCTTTAGGCTCTACTCCCTCCACATCTTCTTAGATGACATAGAAGATGGGGCTCATTGTTAGCTGCTCATGGTAGTGAGTCCTTGAAACAGGTTGAGCAGGTATGGTAGATGGTGTAGGGATGGTTTGGCATCAAGCATCATGACATGTTGCAGATGGGATGGAGTTTCCATGGACCTGAACATGGGATAGATTCTTGGTGAGTCTAGGATGTGGCAGAATCCGAGATAGACTGGTGAAGGCATAAGGATGTTCACTCTCATGGCTTGAGCGTGACAGTTGGATTAGCTACCCAACTAGTTCAAACATGGGGTCCAGAAATGCACAAAGAGATGTTGGCATCATGCAGACAAGGAGGGAAGTTCACAGGATGGGGATGGAGATGGAAGTTCTACATATGTTGCAGGGATGTTTGCAGTATGTGGAGGAGTTGACATCATGGACCAAGGATGAGACAGTTGTTGATCTTGGTGGATGGCTACTAGGATGGGATGTTGTCGAGGACGACAACGATTTCAGGTGGAAGACGATGTAAGGACATGCCGTCCTAGGCACGCCCACCTGATGTTGCTTGAGTTCTGTGTTGAACAAAGGTTGGAGAAAAGTGCGAAGTGCGAGTCCTTGGCAATGTGCGTGAGGATATGTTATAATAACGCATGAAGGAGGATGAGAGAAGGTTTATAGGCGTGGGGAGCGAAGGCTCAACCCACGGGCCGACCTCATATATTGTGGAGGATGTGCGTTGAAGTGTTGGCTAACCAACACAAAGACAAGCGATCAAACGATATGTGAGGGTATTGACAAGTTGGCTTGGGAAGCCAAGACTTGCCCAACACACTGTATATAAAACATGCGATGGAGATTCATTTGGCAATCGCTCAAGGCAAGCATTCAAGTCTTCTATGAAGAAGTGCGAAGGTTAAAGGGGACGCAGCAAGAAGGAAAGGCGCAGGTTGTATGCGCCCAACCTTGGGCATCTCGTTCAGGTAGAACGAGTCTTGGAACGAAGGCGAAGGTGCTAGTGCACGGGTGAAGGCGCCGAGCGCTTGGTTGGCACGGGTTCTTAGGTGGCTCAGGTGAGCGCCCGCCCATCGTGCGAAGACAAACGCCGAGGTGGAAGAAAGGGGACTCGGGTGAGGTTGCCTGCCCACAGTGTGGAAGTAAACGAAGGGTGACTCAGGTGAGGTCACTCACTCGTCGTGCACAAGGTTCGGTTGTGAAGTGCGGTAGGCAGCTCGTGTGAGGGTACGCCTACCCAACTTGGACAAAGAATCTTGGTTATCACACGAAAGTGTGAGAACTTGTAAATTTGGCTAAGTACGAAACTTGGTGTTTCCCAAGTATACTTGTAAGCTTTGTAACATTGAAGATTGTATAATATATTATTCGGGCAGACTCATTGTTCAGGGAGTTGCCCCTCCTTTTATACTGTGCAATTGTGTTCTCTTGTATAATTGTTGATGATAATGAATGTGTATGGGTGTTCATTGGTATAAAGGAAACATAATAATTATTTGGTTGAGAAACACAAACTAAGTAGGACAAGTGGTTAGGCGTAGTCCATGAACATAAGTATTGGTGAAAAGAAAGTGTTCGGTGGTGCCACACCTCATCAAGAGCGGTTGAAAGACTACCGCCGGCCTGGGGGCGTGACACTGCTGATTCTGATGATGAACCACGCTTGTTGGTTTGGTCCTGATGATGAACCACACTTGTTGGTTCGAAACGCATCAACCAAAAATTTCTTTTATGTGATTTCTACCAAAAGACTTTGCTTAAGTTTCACTTCTCTAAAGTATAAAATGAGCCTCCAAAATACTAAAAACAATAAAATTCCAACCTATTTCTTAAATAACAACATGTGCATGGAATAAGTAACTTTGTACAAAGTGCTACTACTATTTTACCAAATAAAACAACAATCTCATAAAATACCACAAAGGTAACTTAAGAGCATGTTTCTAGAAACTTGAATCTAGCTCACAACCTTTTACCACTTATACTAAATACAAAGTTCAACTTAAAAACATGTTTCTAGAAACTTGAATCTAACTTACAAACTTTTACCACTTATACTAAATACAAAGTTCAACTTAAAAGCATGTTTCTAGAAACTTGAATCCAGCTGACAAACTTTACTACTTATACCAAATTCCTTCAACTATAATACAATATTATCAATAATTAGCTAATATTATGAATAAATTTTTATAAGAGTATTAATTTAATTTTTTATAATTTTAAATACAATAATTCTAAATATTTTATTAAAAAAAAATAAAAAGTAATATAAAACAGAAAAAGTTAATGATTGCATCTCATTAGGTAATTCGGTATAGTATCTTAATTTTGTATATGCCCTTGAGTTGAGTGGATACATTTGAGAGATGTTAAATTATTTAAGTAATTAAATTACTCACTAATAAATAATTACACGGCCGTTAAGATGACAGTATGAAAAGGTGAATGCAATAAGAAAACCCACTTGGAAATAGCCGATGAAATAGAGAACATGATTTTGGGGCAAGCAGTGTAGTAGTGTGATCATTGATGTTGTTACCGGTCAATATTAGTGAGGTGGGAAGGCCCTGAAATTTCGAACATCTGGCGCTAGCTTGCCATTTTTTTTCTATAGTCTGTGACACCGGACACATTAATATAAATTAACAATTTTATGTTTTGGAATTATGATTTATTAATTTTCTTGGCTCAGAATGGAATCTTGAAAATATTTTAAATTTCGTCCTACGAGTGTTGACAAGTCTGTCTGATAAAAAATAGAGATGTCATTCTTCTTTTCTAAATTCGAGCGTGCTAGATTTCTCTAGGGCACGACATTCTTCGCTTCTACTTTATCAGTGGAAATAGATATGTCTGCTAGTCCAGTCCACGACATTAAACTCCTAAACTTTATATATACATTTTCGGTCGTCCACCATGAACTCTTCGAGTTCGCCATAGATCAATTGCTATGTTCTGTCCTCTTACGCAAGTAAGTGGATTTCCTTGCATTCCCCAAACATTCAGGTTGAGTCTCTTAATCTATCAAGAGCATACATATTAAAATATAAACAAAATTAATGAACAAAAATAAGATAATTTTGATTTTTAATCCATGACCTAAACTGTCATTGGAATCTCATATATTCATAGAATATGTGAATACATTATTATATGGTCAATATATTTCTAATTTGATTATCTGTTATCTGACTAATTTACTGCCCCTAATAATTTGTTGAATGAAAACTAACTACATCTATTAATTTGCTGTCCTAATTCTGATAACTCAGAACACAAAATTTGGTGGCATGATAACTAACTACATCTATTAATCTGCTCCCCTAATTCTCATAACTCAGAACACAAAATTTGTTGGCTAATTTGTCAACAATTACATAACATAGTTTAAGCATTATCCTCAACACTCCCCCTTAATGCTTAATGAGGTGATCCCAAGAATAACCCTCATGTATTGAAACTTCCCTTTTGGTAGTGCTTTGGTAAATATATCTGCAAGTTGATCATTTGTTGTCCAAAACTTTATTTCAATTTCTTCTTTTGCCACATAGTCTCTTATGAAATGATTTTGATATCAATATGTTTGGTGCGATTATGAAACATTGGATTCTTAGTTATGGCAATGGTAGACAAGTTATCATAGTAAATAGTTGTGGCATATTTTTGTTCTTGTTTTAGATCTAACAATACTTTCTTCAACCAAATTGCTTCACATGTTGTTGTTGCTACTGCAATATACTATGCCTCTGTAGAAGACAATGAAATAGTTGGTTGCTTCTTTAACATCATAATACTACACCTGATCTCCAAGGCTGAATACAAAACCTAAAGTGCTTTTTCTATCATCCAAAGATCCAGCCCAATCACTATCTGTATAACCAACCAACCCAAAATTATTTGATGAAGTATACCAAATTCTATAATTTCTTGTTCCACAGAGATACCTATCTTTTTGCTGCGCCAAAATGAATCTTACTTGGACTTTGCATGAATCTGGAAATCAAACCTACTGCATGCATAATATTAGGCCTAGTGATAGTAGGATATAAAAGGCTTTCCACCACATTCCTATAGGATTGAACATCTACCTTTTCAGCTCCATCTTCTACCAAAAGTTTTTCATTTGTATTCATGGGTGTGCTCATGGGTTTACAATTTCCCATTTTCCATTTGTCAAGAAGATTTGAGACATATTTTTCTTGTGAAATAAAAAATTCCAACATTCATTTATGTCATTTCTATGCCAAGAAAATAATGGAGCAAACCCAATTCAGTCATTTCAAATTCAATCATCATAGCTTGCCTGAAATCTTCCACTAACAAATCACTTGAAGATGTGTATATCAAGTCATCTACATGTAAGCACACAATTATTAGATCATTACCATTTGACTTGATATATAATGTGTGTTCATTTTCACTTCTATTAAACCCTTTTTTCAAAAAATAAGTGTCAATTCTACCGTACCATGCTCTTGGAGCTTCTTTAAGCCCATAAAGATCCTTTTTCCAGTTTGTAGACTTTGTGTTCATTTCCTACCTCTTCATATCCTTGGGCTAGTGAACATATACATCTTCTTCAAACTCACCATTTAGAAAGGATGATTTAACATCAAATTGATAAACTAACCATTTATATTGTGTTGCCAATGCCAAAAAAATTTTGATTGTATCAAATTTTGCAACAGGAGAATATGCTTCATTATAGTCAATACTTGGTTGTTGAGCATATCCCTTTGCTACTAAACTTGCTTTGTGCCTTTGTATTGATCCATCAGCTGCATACTTGGTTTTATACAACCATTTCACCCAAATGACTTCTTTTTCAATAGGAGGATCCATAAGCTCCCATGTTTCATTCTTTTTTATCGCTGCCATCTCTTCATCCATTGCTTTGCACCAAACTAACTCTTTTATTGCATCTTCAAAACATCGTGGCTCTGTTTCAATCTGAGACATCAAAGAAAAATTAGTATAACCATAAATTTTATTTAAAGATTTTGGCTTTTTCGGAGGAGGACTTGGACTTGAAACATGACTTGAAGTAGCAGAAGATGATGGAGTGGATGTGGCCTCTAAAGTATTTTGATTACTGGATGGATTTGTAGAAACAAAAGATTCATCTTCTTGTACAACAATACTTGGAGTTTGTTGTTGCACATCGTGATTCCACTGCCATTCTTCTTTCTCATCAAAGAAAACATCACAACTAATCATTCATTTTTCAATTTGTGTATTGTACAATCTATAACCTTTGGTTTCCTCATAATATCCAATAAAAATGCATTTCACACTTTTATCATCAAGCTTTCTTCTCTTTTTAGTAGGAACATGAGCATAAGCAATGCAACCAAAGACTCTTAAATGATAAATATTTGGTTTTCTTCTACACCATGCTTCATAAGGGGTAATATTTTGCACACTTATTGTTGGGCATATTATGCAAATAAATAGATGTAACTATAACTTCGACCCAAAATTTTTTTGGAAGGTTTTTACCTTTCATCATGCTCCTAGCCATCTCAACAATTGTTTTATTCTTACGTTCAACAATGTCATTCTGTTGGGGAGTATAACTAGTTGTCAATTTCCTTTGAATGCCATTCATTTTACAATAAGAATCAAACTTATGAGAAGTGAACTCTCCCCCTCTATTTGTGCATACTGTTTTTAGACAATAACCACTTTGCTTTTCCACAAGAGATTTAAATTGTTGAAATATGACAAATGCATCATATTTTTCTTTAATGAAATATACCCATGTTCTTCTACTAAAATCACCCACAAAAATAATGAAATACTTATTTTTGTTGAGAGACAAAGTTTGCATAGGACCACATATATCTGAATGCACTAGCTACAATGGTTTACTTGCTCTCCATGATTTTCCTATTGGAAATGAATCTCTATGCTGCTTACCAAGAATACACCCTTCATAGAATTTATCAATAGAACCAATAAGTGGTAACCCTTTGACCATTTGCTTGTTATATAACAATTTAAAGCCTTTCATATTCAAATGTCCATACCTTATGTGCCATAGCCAGGAACTGTCATCATAAGCAACATTCAATATTGTACTTGCTTCACAAGGGAGATCGAAAGAAAAAATTCTATTTTGCAGCATATTAGTCTTAGCAATAATTTTACTGTGATCATCTTTATCATAGATTATGCATTGCTTGTCCTTGAAAACAATTAAATATCCCTTTTCAAGGAGCTGCCCCACATTCAACAAATTTTGTGCTAGACCAGGAACATATAAAAAATCATTAATGTTCTTTGGTTTTCCTTGTTTTGTCTTCATAACAATTGTTCCCTTAACTTTAGCTTCAAATGGCTTGTCACCTCAGAATAGTACATCAGATTTTGTAGATTCATCTATCTGCACAAAACCATCTTTGTTTCTTGTCATGTGATTGCTGCAACCACTATCCATAAGCCACGCCTCTTTGGAAACATTATTAGTTGAATCATAAGCCAAGAATAAAGTGCCAACTTCTTCTTTTTCTTCAGAAAAATTAGCTTTTCGTTTTTGTTTTTTCCAACAATTTCATTCATAATGGCCAAATATTTTACAATAAAAACACTGAACTTGGGATTTATTAAATATGTTACCTCCATCATTGTCATCATTACCTCTTCCTTTGTTGTTTGCAGAAAAAATCTTCCTCGACCAATGCCTCCTCTATATGTTTTTCCTCTTCCTCTTCCCCTCCGAGAAGTGTTCTGGCTTTCCAAATGAGAGGAAGCACTTTTGTCTTTGAAAATATTTCCTCTTTCTTGAAAACTTTCTCAATCGATTTTTCAGAAGATCTATTGATTCTTTGCTCATGAGATTGAAGAGACCTCATTAGCTCATTCACAGATAACTGAGTTAGATCCTTAGACTCAATAGCAACAACAACCCCATCAAATTTTGCAGGCAAACTTCTTAAAATATTATCAACAATTTTTTGATGTTTTAAATCTTCTCCATAAGACCTAATTTCATTCACTATACCCATAACTCTAGTGAAAAAATCTTGAATAGAGTCAGAGTTTTGCATGCACAAAGTTTCAAATTCTCTTCTTAAGGACTGCAACTTAACATTTTTTACCTTATCAATTCCTTGATATGCTTGCTGCAAAGCATCCCATGCCTCCTTTGATTTTGTTACTCCAACTAGTCTTGGAAAAATAGAATCATGCTCTGCTTGTTGTATTAGGAAGAGAGCCTTTGAATCCTTTTTACGATATTCCTTTAGCTTTGTTCTTTGGTCTTGAGTCCAACGTGAAAGTGTTTGAGCATTTGGTTCTGTATATCCATTTTCTACGAAATCCCACAAATCTTGTGAGAGAAACAATGTTTTCATCTTTTTGCTCCAAAAACCAAAGTTCTCACATTTAAACATTGGTATTTGTGGCTAAGAAATATTCATATTGGTGGCCATTGCTATTAAGTGCTGAGCACTCCCACAAATAACTTGAATCTGCATAGGCTTCACAAAATTATGAAAAATCTTGCCAATGGATTTCACAAACTTTTGAAACCTCCTGCCAACAACACACACTTTACATATAAATCAACTCTCTTAACCTAGCTCTGATACCACATGTTAAATCTATCAAGAGCATACATATGAAAACATAAACAAAACTAATGAACAAAAACAAGAGAAGTCTGATTCTCAATCCATGAGATGAACTCTCATTGGAATATCATATATTCATAGGAGCAATGAATACATTATTATATAGCCAACATATTTCTAATTTCATTATCGATTATCTGACTAATCTACTGCCCCTAATAATTTTCTGAATGATAACTCACTACATCTATTAATTTTTTGCCCTAATTCTGACAATTCAGAACACAAAATTTGTTGGCTATATAATAATGTATTCATTGCTCCTATGAATATATGATATTCATAGAATGTTTGGAAGGTTTTTACCTTTCATCATGCTCCTAGCCATCTCAACAATTGTTCTATTCTTACGTTCAACAATGCCATTCTATTGGGGAGTATAACTAGCCGTTAATTGCCTTTGAATGCCATTCATTTTACGATAAGAATCAAACTTATTAGAAGTGAATTCTCCCCCTCTATCTATGTCTACTGTTTTTAGACAATAACCACTTTGCTTTTCTACAAGAGCTTTAAATTGTTGAAATATGATAAATGCATCAGATTTTTATTTAATGAAACATACCCATGTTCTTCTACTAAAATCATCCACAAAAATACTGAAATACTTATTTTTATTGAGAGACAAAATTTGCATAGGACCACATATATCTGCATGCACTAGCTCCAATGGTTTACTTGCTCTCCATGATTTTCCTACTTGAAATGAATCTCTATGTTGATTACCAAGAATACACCCTTCATTGACTTTATCAATAGAACCAATAAGTGGTAACCGTTTGACCATTTTCTTGTTATATAACAATTTCAAGCCTTTCATATTCAAATGTCAATACCTTATGTGCCATAGTCAGGAACTATCATCATAAGAAACATTCAATGTTGTACTTGCTTCACAAGGGAGATTGAAAGCAAAAATTTTGTTTTGCAGCATATTAGTCTGTGCAATAATTTTATTGTGATCATCTTTATCATATATTATGCATTGATTGTCCCTGAAAACAATTAAATATCACTTTTCAAGGAGCTTCCCCACACTCAACAAATTATGTGCTAGACCAGGAACATATAAAACATCATTAATGCGCTTTGGTTTTCCTTGTTTTGTCATCACAACAATTGTTCCCTTACCTTTAGCTTCAATTGGCTTGTCATCTCCCAATAGTACATCAGATTTTGTAGATTCATCTATCTGCACAAAGCCATCTTTGTTTCATGTCATGTGATTGCTGCAAATAATGAATGTGTGTGTTTTATAGGAAGGATATGTGGTGAAGAAATTTCAATCTTGATAAATATTTCTATGTCTATATAACATAATACAATTTTAAATAATATATTTTCATAAAATAATTTAAATTTCGTTTGACCAGTCTGGAGGATGCTTCGCATGCTTCAATTTTGACCAATCTGTATGATGTTTGCATGTAGCGTTGTCATTCTTGTTTTCCGAATTTGAGAATCTTGCTTGGTTCGTCAAGTGTACAATTAAATCAATTAAAAATAATTGTGACTCTAGTTATTGAAAGATCACGATTCTCCAAAATTATCACATCTGAGAGATGAACTATATGTCTGTATTACGCAACCAAAGACCAAGGGCCATGCATCATCTACCAGTCTACAAATGTCATCACCTTTATGTTATGCCCTTTATTATATTCCATTCTCTTATTTTCATATAGGGAGAAACTACACTTTAGATACATTGTACTTCCAATATGCTGCACTTTTAGACCAATGATATTATCCATTCCAATATATTGGTTGAATAATCTGCAGTCGACCTTAACTGATATGCTGCACTTATTGAACCAATGATATTATGCATTTCAATATATTTGTCCAATAAGCTCTTGCATGAATGGGGCTTGGAATACATTCCTCTTACATGGTAAGAAGCGTATAGGTAGAAGATAAATGTAATGGAAGCAGGCCATGGTTCATGAGTGTTAGGTGTGAAACCAATTGAAGCTGACACTGACACACTTAGCTGACTTGAGTGGTCTTCTCTCCGCGGCTTATGCTGAAAGATACCATCGACCCAAACTAACTACACTAACTAATCACCCTCCCTTGACTCTGCAATTATCCGAGTAATCCGAATCACATGGAGCAAATTTTAGATCTTTCGTTTTCATCTATAAATTTGTAATATTACCTGAGCAAGCTAAGACCTCTCCCATAATGTGGAGTGTGATTTTACTCTCCATTAATAATGTAGTAGGTTCTCCATTGATAATGTACTGACCTGTCTCTGAATTTTTCGAATCTTGAGTTCTGTCTGTGCTTCTATGAATCTCTGATCCTATCAACTTGTATCAGAGAACTTCGACAAGGTGTTTTTGTCAAAGGAAGGGCAGTGGAACTGTTGTTCAACTGTTGAATTGCTGCATTGCTCGACTCGTTTGAGGAAACCCACCGTAGGAGATTTGACACTACCAAAACTATAGATAAAAAGCGGAAGACATGGCTCTCTTGGTTGTTTTCTTAGAAAGTTTTGTTATCTACTGGAGGCCTGGAAGGCATAGACAATGACTGATGGAATGGTATGGCATCAGTTATAAAATTATGCAAAGGTGAAGACTGGTGGAATGGTATGGCATCGATTATAAAATTAATGACCTTATCTCTTAACGAAAGTCATTTATCGGTTTACAATTTTATGGATTAATTTAGCCATATTAAAGTTATCTTATTTAATTAAGATTTCATGAGAGAAATGGCTTTGAAAAGGAAAAAAAGATCTTGTTTGCAGGTTGCAGAAGAGTCTCTATGGGTTGAAATATGCACCTTGACATTGGTACAAGAAATTTGATTCATTCATTTTGGAACATGGTTTTCACAGGATGGAAGCTGACGATTGTGTCTATATCAAGAGGTATGATCAAGGAAAGTATATTATATTATTTTTATATGTGGATGACATGTTAATTATTGGGCATGATAAGAATATGATCAATAGGTTGAAGAAAGATTTGGGAAGAAAATTTGCAATGAAGGATTTGGGTCCAGCACAACAGATATTGGGCATGAGGATTATGCGTGACAGGAAAAACAAAAGGTTGTGGCTGTCAAAAGAAAAATATATCAAGGAGGTGCTTGATAGGTTTAATATGAAGGATGACAAGCCAGTTCATACACCCCTTGTAGCTCACTTCAAGCTAAGTACTAAGTTATGTCCTAATGATGACACGGAGAAGGAAGAAATGAGAAAGATTTCTTATGCTTCAACAGTTGGAAGCTTGATGTATGCCAAGGTATGCACATGAATAGACATTGCATATTCAGTGGGAGTAGTGAGCAGGTTCCTTGCCAATCTAGGCAAACAACATTGACAAGCTATAAAATGGATGTTGAGGTATCTCAGGGATACTAGTCATTATTGTTTATGCTTTGGTCATAATAAGACTGTGCTTGAAGGATTTACAAATGCAGATATGGCTAGATATATGGACACCAAAAAGTCCACCATAGGTTATTTGTATACATTTTTAGGTGCATCAATATCTTGGGTATCAAGGCTACAAAGAATAGTAGCTATCTCTACAATAGAGGCAGAGTACATAGCTGCAACAAAAGCTTGTAAAGAGATGTTGTGGATGCAACAATTCGTAGGAGAGATAGGAATAAAGCAGGACAAGTATGTTCTATATTGTGATAGTCAGAGTGACATTCACTTGGTGAAAAACCCATCATTTCACTAAAAAACCAAGCACATTGACTTAAGGTACCATTGGATTCAGCATGTGTTGGAGGAAGGAGAATTATCCTTGTAAAAGGTCCATACAGATAGGAACCCTGTTGATATGCTCACTAAGATTCTACCAAGAAATAAACATGAGTTATGTAGAGGATTGGTAGGACTTAGTGTGACTTGATTCATGATTCTTCATTTGGCTTCAAGTGGGAGAATGTTAGGTGTGAAACAAATTGAAGCCGACGAAACCAACACTGGCACAGTCAGTCGACCTCAACCGTCTTCTCTCCACTGCCTATGCCGAAAGATACCACCGATGCCAACCACCCTTGACAATGCAGTCATCTAAATCACATGGACCAAATTCTAGATCTTCCTTCTTCATCTATAAATTTGTAATTTTGCTTGAGCAAGCCAAGGCCTCTCCTATAATGTGAAGTGTGATTTCATTCTCCATTGATAATGTATTTTGTTCCCCATTGATAATGTATTAGGTTCTCCATTGATAATGTATTGATCCGTCTCTGAATTTTTTGAATCTTGGGTTTTGTCTATGCTTCTATGCGCACCTCTGATCCTATCAATGAGTTGGCAAGTAGAAAGTATAAGCATCAAAGACAATGGAGTTTTTAATTAAACTATGGTGTGTTGGTTTTGTTGAAATTTAAATGGTTTCAGACGTTAATTTATAGATTCCATATTTACATCATAAGGCATTTCTCTCAAGGGGTCTCAATGAAGAATTCCCCACAGCTGTCACTCTTCACCATTGTTCAGAATCAGATTCATTGTTAGAAGATTAAACAATGGTCTACTGTCAAATTAAAACAATTAGAAACTCCCCCTCCCATCTTAGTTGTCCTTCTTATGCTTGTCTGATCTGATTCCAATGTCTTCCACCATCAGATACACTGCTTGTGAACTATTACCAAACTCCATATATGTAACCTTAACAAACTAACTCATCTAAATCGCTCACGTTTCAATATTCATTGAGCAACTGTAAATGTTGTGCAGAATTCACTCACAACTGCGAAGAATCCAGTCACGGTAGTTATGAATAGAGTGTAAATGATGTGCACTATTTCCAAGAAATTACTTACAATAGTAGTGAAGAAGAGGAGGTGAGATATGTATACAAATTTAGATAACCATGCATAATTTTTTCATAAGTTTCCTTTTGATTTTGGGGAGATTGGGTACTTTAACAGCATAAAGATGGGATACTTCTATTTCTTATCAGTGTATCGTGGCCGGTATTTATTGCGAATGTTACAATTGTATGTAAAATACATGGGTGTTAAAAAACATGACAACAATTAATGTAAATAATAATTATCTGGGCAAATTTACTTTACCGTTCAGTCTGTTTTTATAATGATAGGGACTTATGTAACGAAGTAGCCCATATTTATTAGTGACTTCCTGAGAGGTTGATTGTAACTTGGAGAATCATTTCTTGAGCAATAATATTTCCAATCCCTTGCCCTGTGGAGGTTTCCTTGACACAATGTCAGGGTTTTACCACCTAATTCTTTGTGTTAATGTGTGTGATTTTCAATTCCTATTTTTATTCATTTCTTTCTTGTTTGAATGATTAGTTACTCCAAAAGCTAACAAGTGGTATCAAAGCTTGAGAGCTTGAGAGCCTGAGAAGGGAGGAAGTTGAGTATGAGGGATGCATAAGAAATTTGTCTAGGAGCCGCTAGTCGAGTGCCATCAGTCAAGGGAGGCTGTTGTGGAAGAGAATTTCTTTTTAAACCTCCAGTGGAGAGCCGCAGAATTATAGAACGACCAACTTCATTTTTTTAGAAGCCGTTGGTCAAACAACCATTGTGACAAGGGAAAGGCACCATATTGAAGAATATAAGTTGAAGTATGTGTGTAAAGCAGAGTTGCCAAAACAAAGTCAGAGTTGTCGGATGTCATTGAGAAATCCTGTTATTGTTGTTGTGTTTGAGCCACCGAGCCACCATGAGTGCCGCCTGTGGAGAATTGTGGAGCCGTTGAGGAGCCACTTAAGTTAGAAAGACACTTGAATAGAGGAGCCGTGCATCATAAGAAGTGTCGAGGTGGGGTCGTTGAAGAGACTGTTAGGGGTCGTTAGAAAAAGAGGAACCCATAGAGATTTGAGTTCTCATAAGGAGGAGAGAGCGATATGCCACAGAGAGCCAGGCCCTCACAAAAATAAGGTGCAGTAGAACACTGGAGAGCCATTGAAGCAAAAGCCCGAGTATTTTTTTTTTGACTGGTTGTTGACGATTCCTTGAGCAAAAACATATTTTTTTTTTGAATTGAAGTGGGATTTATTAAAAAAAAGGGAAACACTTTTTTGAAATTCTAAACTGAAAAGGATAAGTGCGGTTTTTTTTAGCAGTACGAGGAAAATTGGAATAGAGGTTTTAAAGTTTTTTTTTTCTAAAATTAAAAAAAAGTGAAACCTTAGAAACGATTTTTTTTTTTTTTTAAATTGTAGATGAAAGAAGGAAACCCTAGTAGGAGGATTTTCTAAAAAGAATCCAAAGTGCTTGTAGGAATAAATGGAAAAAATGACGAATGCTAAGTTTGACATGGAGAAGTTCACCGACAAGACCAATTATGCATTGTGAAAACTAAAAGTAAGGGATTTGTTGGTGCAAAAAGGGTTGAAAAAAAATTTAGATGGGGTTAAAAAGAAACTTGTTTGCATGGAATATTTGGATTGGGAGGAATTGGATGCCCGAGATCTCAGCACCATCAGGCTGTGCCTGGAAGATGAAGTTATCTTCAACATTGTTGAAGAAACCTTGGCATCAGGTTTGTGGGTAAAATTGGAAACATTGTGTATGACCAAATATTTAATCAACATAATTTATTTGAAGAGACAACTGTGTATCCTTTGAATGAAAGAGGGTACTAAAATTGCAGAACACTTAAATGTTTTTAGTACACTTATTTTCCAATTGTGAGATATGAAAGTTAAATTTGAGGAAGAAAACAAAGTTATTACCTTGTTGTGTTCCTTACCTGAGTCTTGGGATCACTTTGTGACTTCTATCAATTTGAGCACAATCGAATCTTTGGAATTGGATTCAATTGTGGGAGCTTTGTTATCTAAAGAAGTACATAAGAAGTCTAGCATTGAAAATTCCACACCAGAAGCCATGGAAGCGAGAGGATAGTCCAAAGAAAGAGGGGAGAAAGAAAGAATTTCTTCCAGATCAAAATCAAAAGGTAAGAAGTGTAAAGCAAAATGCTGGTACTGCAACAAAATATGACACCTCAAGAAAGAATGTTGGAAAAGAAAGGAGTTTGTTGAAAACCAAAAGAAGGAAGCAAATCAAGTTGATTCAGGTATGATTGATGAAGTTTTATTTGTTGAATTAGGTATGGTAGATGAAGATTTACCTTTTTTCAATGTCTCTCAGAATTATGAAAATTGATTATTAGATTCTGGTGCTTCTCATCACATGAGTCCACACAGAAATTGGTTCACTTCGTATGAAGCTGTGAATGGTAGTTATGTGTTTATGGGTAATAATGTATCTTTTTATTGGGATGGGAAATGTCAAAATTAAAATGTATGATGATAGACTTAAAACATTAACTGATGTTAGACATGTACCTAACTTGAGGAAAAAAATTGATTTCTTTGGGAGTGTTGGAATCAGAGGGTTACAATTTTATAGGTCAAAATGGAGTGCTAAAATTTTCAAAGGGAAATCTCATTGTTATGAAGGCAGAGAACATTGAAAACCTTTACAGACTCAAAAGAAGTAATCAGGTCAGTGAGGCAGCCACTGTATCTAAGAAAGCATAAGAGATGATGAATGGGCATGGGCAAGGGATTATGAAAATTATTGTCAAGGGGGAGACTGCTAAAAAATATGACAACAATTAATGTAAACAATGATTATCTAGGAAAATTTACTCTACCATTCAGTTAATTTTTATAACGATAGGGATTTATGTTATGAAGTAGCCCATATTTATTAGTGATTTCCCGAGAGGATGATTGTAACTTGGAGAATAATTTCTTGAGCAATAAGATTTCCAACCCCTTTCCTTCTGGAGGTTTCCTTAACACACTATTAAGGCTTTACAACATAATTCTTTGTGTTAATGTGTGCGATTTTCAGTTCTTATTTTTATTCATTTCTTTCTTGTTTGAATGATTAGTTACTCCAAAATCCAACAATGGGATGGTAGTAGTTGTGGGTGAAATGGTATGGAATTTGCCCCTAATTTGTGCCATGGTGAGTATATTTTATTATTATTTGTGTGTGTCGAAACAAATCTATATGGTGAAGGTGTCCTGTCACAGACCCCTCATGAATGGAGGATATTGTTTCACAATTTTATAGAACATGCAATGATTTCACATAAATTCATGGGAAAGAGCATGGAGTTTCAGAAAAAGATTCTTGAAAGAGCCACCATGATTGAATATGTTGGTTTCCCTCCTTCTATGCTCTACTTTCCCCTAGGTTAACACACAAGGCTTCTTGCTATGAAGCAGATTTTGTCATGTTTGGTTGTGTGTAGGATCTGCTAGAGAAAACAAGGGTTAATGTTTAGGGAATTGGTGTCCTTGTTGTGAATTGCAATGTTTTTAACCATATTACCTCATTGAGCGATGAGTCGCCATGGCCAAATATGTTGTTGTCCCTCCTGCTTTGCGCTACTTTCCCCTAGGTTAATGCACGAGGATTCTCACTGTGAAGCAGAAATTGTCATGTTTGGCTATGTGCAGGATCTACTGGAGAAAACAAGGGTTTATGTTTAGGGAATTAGTGTCCTCGTTGTGAATTGCAATGTTTTTAACCCTACTCCCTCACTGTCATCACTCATAGTTAATAAATTTATGCTTCACAACAATATTAAAACCTATAATCTTGGGGGAATAGATTGTAGCATTAACGTGATTGCTCTAGATCTTGCCTATCCTTTCTACCCTAACTATTGTATTTCCAAGAGGTATTGGTATCAAGATTCTTTTCTATCATTAATATCCTAGGATTTTTTCGTACTTGAGTGCCCCAATTATTTTTGTCGAATTTTGCATTGTTGAGTGCCAGATAAAGATAAAATATATGAGATTTGATGAGAAATAATTATTTACTAGTATATCTATATTAGATTATTATTGGATACAAAAAGTGGATAGATATTTCTAAATTCAAGTTTCTGTGAGGTTTTTTTTTTTTTGTTAATTTAATCATAAGATTCTAATAAATATAATATTTAACATTTAGAAATATTAAATGTAAGAGGTTAATTTATAAAGTGTACTTTGAAAATAACATTCCAAACACTTCCCATTTTTTACATTTGAAATTATCTAAATTTTGCTATATAGCCTTTTCAAATTTGAAATTTGAGGATACGCTCTGATTTTTATATTTATAATCGGTCGGATTTAGAATTTAGAGAAAAAAAATGGTATGATTTTGTCCAACTGAGCTCTCATCATAAAAGAAAATTAAAATACTTTATCAACAAAAATTTGTGATATTTTTTAATATCCAATATACAAGTTAATTGTACGAAGATTAGCCTCTTATTGGGATAAATTTATTCATAGTTAAAAGTAAATTGCCAGCAGATGACATCCCTATTTGTAATTGTAAGGAAATTGTTAGATTCTATATAAACGAATTCAGGCAAATATACCATTATGACTAAATCTCTCTTCCCTTAATTTGTTTCATCCCTACATCACATGTAGTCCATTTTAACACATGTTCAGTAATAAATGTTGATGATCAAAACAATGAAAGCATTCAGATTCCTGTAACTGATTTGCATTGCGCATGTTATGGATGTTGTGCATTTGACATCATGTTGTCTAAGATCCTACCACTGTATCATTATCTTTTTACTACACACTTTCACTAATTCCTGCAGTGAATTCTTTCATAAGTTGCCTTTTGATTTTGGGGAGATTGGGTACTTTAATAGCATAAAGATGGGATACTTCTATTTTCTTACCAGTGTATTGTGGCCGGTATTTATTGCGAATGTTGCACTTGTATGTAAAATACATGGGTGTTAAAAAATATGACAACACTTAATGTAAATAATAATTATTTGGGCAAATTTACTTTACTGTTCAGTCAATTTTTATAACGATAGGGACTTATGTAACGAAGTAGCCCATATTTATTAGTGACTTCCTGAGAGGTTGATTGTAACTTGGAGAATCATTTCTTGAGCAATAATATTTCCAATCCCTTGCCCTGTGGAGGTTTCCTTGACACGCTATCAGGGTTTTACCACCTAATTGTTTGTGTTACTATGTGTGATTTTCAATTCCTATTTTTATTCATTTCTTTCTTGTTCAAATAATTAGTTACTCCAAAAGCTAACAAGTGGTATCAAAGCTTGAGAGCCTAAGAGCCTGAGAATGAGAGGAAGTTGAGGATGAGGGATGCATAAGAAATTTGTCTAGGAGCCGCTAGTAGAGTGCCATCAGTCAAGGGAGGCTATTGTAGAAGAGAATTTCTTTTTAAAACTCCAGTGGAGAGCCATAGAATTATAGAATGACCAACTTCATTTTTTTAGAAGCCATTGGTTAAACAATCATCGTGACAAGGGAAAGGCACCATATTGAAGCATATAAGTCGAAGTTTGTGTGTAAAGCAGAGTTGCCAAAACAAAGTCAGAGTTGTCAGACGTAATTGAGAAATCCTGTTGTTGTTGTTGCATTCGAGCCACCAAGCCACCATGAGTACCACCTGTGGAGAATTGTGGAGCCGTTGAGGAGCCACGAAAGTTAGAAAGACACTTGAATAGAGGAGCCATGCATCATAAGAAGTGTGGAGGTGGGGTCTTCGAAGCGACTGTTAGTGGCTGTTAGAAAAAGAAGAGCCCACAGAGAGTTGAGTCCTCATAAGGAGAAGACAACGATATGCCACAGAGAGCCAAGCCCTCACAAAAATAAGGTGCAGTAGAAGATTGGAGAGCCATTGAAGCAAAAGCCTGAGAATTTTTTTTTGAGTGGTTGTTGATGATTCCTTGAGAAGAAACATAATTTTTTTTTGAATTGGAGTAGGATTTATTAAAAAAGGAAACCCTTTTTTGAAATTCTGAACTGAAAAGGATAAGTAGGGTTTTTTTTAGCAGTACAAGAAAAATTGGAATAGGGGTTTTAAAGTTTTTTTTTTTCTAAAATTAAAAAAAGGTGAAACATTAGAAACATTTTTTTTTTTTTAAACTGTAGATGAAAGAAGGAAACCCTAATAGGAGGATTTTCTAAAAAGAATCCAAAGCCCTTGTAGGAATAAATGGAAAAAATGACAAATGCTAAGTTTGACGTGGAGAAGTTCATCGACAAGACCAATTTTGCATTGTGGAAACTAAAAGTAAGGGATTTGTTGGTGCAGAAAGGGTTGAAAAAAGATTTAGACGGGGTTAAAAAGAAACTTGTTTGCATGGAATATTTGGATCTGGAGGAATTGGATGCCCGAGATCTCAATACCATCAGGTTGTACCTGGAAGATGAAGTTCTCTTCAACATTGTTGAAGAAACCTTGGCATCAGGTTTGTGGGTAAAATTGGAAACATTGTGTATGACCAAATATTTAACCAGCATAATTTTTTTAAAGAGACAACTGTATATCCTTCGAATGAAAGAGGGTACTAAAATTGCAGAACACTTAAATGTTTTTAATACACTTATTTTCCATTTGTGAGATATGGAAGTTAAATTTGAGGAAGAAGACAAAGTTATTACCTTGTTGTGTTCCTTACCTGAGTCTTGGGATCACTTTGTGACTTCTATCAATTTGAGCAAAATCGAATATTTGGAATTGGATTCAATTGTGGGAGTTTTGTTATCTGAAGAAGTACATAAGAAGTCTAGCATTGGAACTTCCACACCAGAAGCCATGGAAGGGAGAAGCCAGTCCAAAGAAAGAGGGGAGAAAGCAAGAATTTCTTCCAGATCAAAATCAAAAGGTAAGAAGTGTAAAGCAAAATTTTGGTGCTGCAACAAAATCTAACACGTCAAGAAAGAATGTTGGAAAAGAAAGAAGTTTGTTGAAAACCAAAAGAAAGAAGAAAATCAAGTTGATTCAGGTATGATTGATGAAGTTTTATCTGTTGAATTAGGTATGGTAGATGAAGATTTACTTGTTTTCAATGTCTCTCATAATTATGAAAATTGATTATTAGATGCTAGTGCTTCTCATCGCATGAGTCTACACAGAAATTGGTTCACTTCATATGAAGTTGTGAATGGTAGTTATGTGTTTATGGGTAATAATGTATCTTTTCATACTATTGGGATGGGAAATGTTAAAAATAAAATGTATGATGATACAGTTAAAACATTAACTGATGTTAGACATGTACCTGAGTTGAAGAAAAATTTGATTTCTTTGGGAGCGTTGGAATCAGAAGGTTACAAATTTATAGGTCAAAATGGAGTGTTGAAATTTTCAAAAGGCACTCTCGTTGTTATGAAGGCAGAGAAGATTGAAAACCTTTACAGACTCAAAAGAAGTACTCAGGCTGTGAGGCAGCGACTATATCTGAGAAAGCATAAGAGATGATGAATGGGCATGGGCAAAGGATTATGAAAATTATTGTCAAGGTGGAGATTGCTAAAAAAGATGACAACAGTTAATGTAAACAATGATTATCTAGGAAAATTTACTCTACCATTCAGTTAATTTTTATAACGATAGGGATTTATGTAATGAAGTGGCCCATATTTATTAGTGATTTCCCGAGAGGATGATTGTAACTTGGAGAATAATTTCTTGAGCAATAAGATTTCCATCCGCTTTCCTTCTGGAGGTTTCCTTAACATACTATTAGGGCTTTACCACGTAATTCTGTGTTAATGTGTGCGATTTTCAGTTCCTATTTTTATGCATTTCTTTCTTGTTTGAATGATTAGTTACTCCAAAATCCAACAATGGGATGGTAGTAGTTGTGGGTGAAATGGTATGGAATTTGCCCCTAATCTATGCCATGGTGAGTATATTTTTTTATTATTTCTGTGTGTCGAAACAAATCTATATGGTGAAGGTGTCCTGTCACAAACTCCTCATGAATGGAGGATATTGTTTGAAAATTTTATAGAACATGCAATGATTTCACATAATTTCACGGGAAAGAGCATGGATTTTCAGAAAAAGATTCTTGAAAGAGCCGCCATGACCGAATATGTTAGTTTCCCTCCTTCTATGCTCTACTTCCCCTAGGTTAACGCACAAGGCTTCTCGCTATGAAGAAAACATTGTCATGTTTGGTTGTGTGCAGGATTTGCTGGAGAAAACAGGGGTTAATGTTTAGGGAATTGGTGTCCTTGTTGTGAATTGCAATGTTTTTAACCATAATACCTCGTTGAGCAAAGAGTCGCCATGGCCGAATATGTTGTTGTCCCTCCTGCTTTGCGCTACTTTACCCTAGGTTAACACATGAGGATTCTCATTGTGAAGTAGAGATTGTCATGTTTGGCTGTGTGCGGGATCTACTGGAGAAAACAAGGGTTTATGTTCAGGGAATTAGTGTCCTCATTGTGAATTGCAGTGTTTTTAACCCTATTCCCTCGATGTCATCACTAATAGTTAATAAATTTATGCTTCACAACGATATTAAAACCTATAATCTTGGGGGAATAGATTACATCGTTAACGTGATTGCTCTAGATCTTGCCTATCCTTTCTACCCTAACTATTGTATTTCCAAGAGGTATTGGTATCAAGATTCTTTTCTATCATTGATATCCTAGGACTTTTTGGTAATTGAGTGCCCCAATTTTTTTGTCGAATTTTGCATTGTTGAGTGCCAGATAAAGATATAATATATGAGATTTGATGAGAAATAATTATTTACTAGTATATCTATATTAGATTATTATTGGATACAAAAAGTGGATACATATTTCTAAATTAGATAGATATTTCTAAATTCAAGTTTCTATGAGGTTTTTTTGTTTTGTTTTTATGTTTTTCTAATCAATATAATATTTAACATTTAGAAATATTAAACGTAAGAGGTTAATTTATAGAGTGTACTTTGAAAATAACATTCCAAACGCTTCTCATTTTTTTCATTTGAAATTATCTAAATTTTGCTATATAACCTTTTCAAATTTGAGGATACGCTCTGATTTTTATATTTATAATCAGTCGGATTTAGAATTTAGAGGAAATAAATTGTATGATTTTGTCCAACTGAGCTCTCATCATAAAAAAAATTAAAATACTCTATCAACAAAAAATTGTGATATTTTTTAATATCCAATACATAGGTTAACTGTACGAAGATTAGCCTCTTATTGGAATAAATTTATTCATAGTTAAAAGTAACTTGCCAGTGGAGGACATCCCTATTTGTAATTGTAAGGAAATTGTTAGATTCTATATAAACGAATTCAGGCAAATATACCATCATGACTAAATCTCTCTTTCCTTAATTTGTTTGATCTCTACATCACATGTAGTCCATTTTAACACATGTTCAGTAATAAATGTTGATGATAAATAAAATGAAAGCATTCAAACTCCCATAACTGATTTGCATTGCGCATGTTGTGGATGTTGTGAATTTGACATCATGTTGTCTAAGATCTTACCACTGTATCATTATCTTTTTACTACACACTGTTTTACTTCTTTTCTTCACTAATTCCTGCAGTGAATTCCATTACAAATGTCGATGAATTGTGTATGGGGAGAAAAATTGGAATAAGTTATGGTTTTGTGACTTTTAGTTTACCTTATTGTAATATTAACTCTGCAGATTTATTCGAAGAAATAAGTCAACTACACTAGTCTGTTTGGAAATATATGGGTAAAAGATAATAAGGATGTGGAAAAATTCAGTTTCCAAAATATTACTTGAAAATTAGTAGTATTTTATAATTAAAATACAAAATATAACATGAAGAAACGTTATTTTGGTTATTTGTTGAATTTGAGATCCTGATTTCATGTAATTAATGGATTCTAATTTAAATATTTAATTTTATATTATTCTTTGAATCTAAATTTTTACAAGCTCGAAGCTTATTGATAATAATAATAAGATGACGATGTGAAGGATTATTTTGGGTTAAGTATTTTATTTTAAACAGAGATTGAATAACTTAACTGGTTATGAATTATTTTTGGTATTATTCTCACTAAATAGTTAGTATATAAAATCATTTATTATATATTTATGAGACCGTTAATATGACTTTTTTTTAAGAAGAAAAAAATGTTGGTTTATATGATGTATCAGTTCATTTTTTTAGTATAATGTGCTTCCATGTTATCACACATTTTGATAAAAAATATCCTAGAAAGTCTCAATTGAAAGAAATACAAACAAAAGGGCAAACCCTCTACACACACAGGAAGTATACAGTAAGCATAAGAAAAACATCCATTAAACATTGTAATAAAAAACATAGTGCCAACAGTACCAATGAACAACAAAAAAGGACTGCTATAAAAAACAAGTGTTAAGGAAGTGGAAAAGAGCCTTCCTCCCTGATGTGGCCGAACTCTAGGATAACGTAATGCATATGACCAACATTACTCGAGATACCATCCTTGGAAAGAGAGTCAACAATCACGTTAGCCACTAGTGATGGATGTGAAGTACCGCCCGAGGAGATGGATATGAGAAATCCATCCATTGAGGAGAGGTGGACAGAAGTTTGAATCAACCACCATCCCATCAATAAGGACCCGAGCGTCTCCATAGACATGTAGTGTATCAATAGACAAATATATGGAAAACCAAAGAAGCCATCAAAGGGTCAGAACTTCTACCCTTTTATTAGTGCCAGGACCTCCGAACCAAGAGATCTTGTAGTGTCGACAGTGATCTAGTCGAAGCCACACTCCATAGCCACAAATACCCCTTTGTGTCACCCCATCGAAGTACCCAATCGAGAATTATTGAGGATGTGGGGTGAGCCTCCGAGAAAGATCCTTTACCTTATGAGTTAGATAAGTTTTATTATCCACCCACAATAAGATGTTATGTGCTATTTTGTGGATATTAATCTGAAGTCCTTCAAAAACATATCCATTCCTTGCTTTCCAAATTTTCTAGAAAAAATAGATAGGAGTTTCCTGGAATTTCCCACCATGCTCCATCCACTATCTGATACAATGCTCTATATTTATATATCTCATGCTAGAAATGTTCAAAGAAAGAAATATGTTGTCGCAAATAATAAATGAAACATTGCATTCCAGAAATAGATGTACATTAGTCTTGTTAGAATCACAACATAGTGGGCATGTTGCATGCCCGCTAAAACCCGTCGTACAAATATTTTCCCAAGTAAGAGTTTTATTCTGCCAAACTAGCCACACATATAGGATAATCTTAAATGGAACATCTAGTCTCCAGACTTTGAAGTACCAACAAGTATGATCAAGTGCATATAGAGTGGATATATGATATATGTAAGTGTCTACGACTTCCACCATGTTTTCCTTCATTTTCCTGCCCATGCAATATGGTCGCCCTCCTTAGAATTACAAATTCCTACATGTCTGAGGTTTTATGTGTAGGTCTCCGATTCCACAACTTCGAGGCCTTCTAGACCAACTTCTCCGACCCACTTCCCTGACCAATTTCCAAACTGGAAAACTGCTATACCAATGAGAAATGGCTTGATCTAGGTGAAATATGCCTCTTAAGTGTAAGCTCCTCAACATATCATCTGACAATGAAAGTGCATCCTCCACACCTTTGATATTATCCAAGCCATTGATGATAGGATTCCAACTACCAAATGAATAATTAATTATGTGCATAAAAAAATCTTTCACCTTAGATGATTGGTAAACTGCCATGGATATTTCACTCGAAAATTCTTCACAACATATCTAATAATATCATATTAAAACTCTGAAAATTCTACACTATTATAATTTATTAAACTTTAAGCTCTATGGATTTAACTGTAATTAGTGCATGCATGCGAATGGAAATTATGCAAAAAAATAGAGAACGAAAATATAAGAACACACACACACAAAAGGCACAAGATATGGTCTCTGGGAAACGCTTTCGTGTTGGGTGTGGAGCATGATTATTTAGAGGTCTTTGTTTTAGCCGGATGTATACCCCAGGAAGTTTGTATACCCCTCCACGTGGGGGGGTGTCGGGGGGGGGGGACTTGTCCTCTCTGCAGGGGTTCAAAGGAGACGATCCCCCTCGGCGGGGGTTTCAGGGGTAACGCCCCCGAAGCTAAAACAAATGTAAAATTGCATTGTAAAAGTATAGTAATTTCTAGTCAATCTGGGCCATTCATTAGGCAGATGATCTGACGGTAGAACTTATGTTTAGTTTAGGGTTTTTTGCCCTAGAAGGCAACCCCTGTCTTTGTATGAGGCCATTGTATTGAGGCTGTGTATTCTCCGAGCGAGAAACAGAGAGGTGAGACTGTGAGAGAAAACAAAGGATATTATAGCAGATTTGATGTAGGTTGTGTCTCTTCATTTTGCTGGATAATAGAAAGGAAGGACTGGCTATTCGGGGTGGACGTAGCCCAAACTAGGTGAACCACGTATATTTGTGTCTCTTTGGTTTTATGCATTTTCTGTGTTTATATTTTTGCAATATTCTATGTGTTCCATTGCTATGTAATATATAATTTTCTAGCAGCTGGTATCAGAGCCGAAGGTTTATTTGGCTAATAAACTTGCAGGAAATAAGGGTTCCTTGTTCGAGTGGGAGCAATGGTGGAAGATGGGAAGGTTAGGGTCGAGAAATTTAACGGCCAAAACTTCTCGCTGTGGAAGATGTAGATGGAATATTATCTGTATCAGAAAGATCTATACCTACCATTGGGCGGAAAAACAAAAATGCCGACAGGCATGACAGATGAAGAATGGAACCTTCTCGATAGAAAAGCACTCGGAACAATACGGTTATGTCTCGCAGCGTCAGTCGCCTTCAACATTTCAAAGGAAACAATGACAGAGGGTTTGATTAAGGCGTTGGCGAAACTATATGAAAAACCCTTGGCCTCAAACAAGGTATTTCTTATGAAATGGTTATTTAATATAAAGATGTCGGAAGGTGGATCTGTTGCAGACCATTTAAATGATTTTAATACTATTACAAGTCAGTTAAGTTTTGTAGGGGTAAACTTTGATGATGAAGTTAGAACTCTAGTATTCTTATGCTCATTGCCAGAAAGTTGGAATGGTTTAGTAATGTCCATTAGTAACTCTATTTCTGGATCTAGTACTTTAAAGTTTGATAATGTTTTCGGTGCTATCCTTAGTGAGGAAATGTGACAGAAAAGCTCCGGTGAGACATCGGGTAATGCTTTGAGTGCAGATTTTAGGGGAAGAAAAATGGAAAGAGAAAAGAGCTCAGAATATCGCAGTAAATCAAGGAAAGGCAGATCCAAGTCCAGATCAGGGATAGTGTGCTGGAAATGTGGAAAGAAAGGACACCTAAAGAAAGACTGTAGATCTTGGAAGGGAAAAGAAGAAGATGCACAACAAGAAAACAATCATGAAGAAAATGTGACAGGTGAGGTGTTACAATATGCTTTGATTCTTTCTTTCGAAAATATTACTGATTCCTGGGTGGTAGATTTAGGGGCTTCATTCCATGCCACACCTGATAAGAAATACTTTCATACTATGTTCAAGGAGATTTTGTACAAGTCCGTTTGGGTGATGATAAACCCTATAAAATTGTTGGAATGGGTAAGGTTCTTGTAAAAAAGTAGAATGGAAACCAATGGCTACTAAAGGAGGTAAGGCATGTTCTAGATCTGAAGAAAAATATGATTTCAACAGGGCAGTTAGGCGATGAAGGTTATGTGAAAACTTTCATAGATAAAGCTTGGAAGGTCACCAAAGGAGCCCTGGTAATAGCAAAAGGCGAAAAGGTTGGTACATTGTATTTATGCAATGGTATTTCTAGCTCTGTTAATGCTTTAACTTCCAAAGGAGCAGATGCAACATTATGGCATCATAGGCTCGGACACATGAGTGAAAAGGGGATGAAGATTCTTCACTCAAGGAATTTGTTGTCGGGTTTGAATAATGTTGATTTGGACTTCTGTGAGAACTACATTTATGGAAAATAGAAGAGAGTCAGATTTCTTAGAGTTGGGAAAGAAAAGAAGAGCAAAAAATTAGAGCTTGTGCATATAGATGTATGGGGACTTGCTCAGGTATCATTTCTCGGTGGCTCTCGTTATTATGTTACTTTTATTGATGATGCAACTAGACAAACTTGGATTTATTGTATTAAGAATACATCTGATGTATTTGATACTTTCAAGAAATGGAAAGCTTTGGTTGAGATTGAGACAGGAAAGAAATTGAAGTGTTTCAGATCAAACAATGGAGGTGAATATTGCATCAAAGAGTTTGATAGGTACTATTCAAAGCATGGAATTCACAGAGAGAAGACAGTTCCAAGAACACCACAAGAAAATGGTGTGTCAGAAAGGATGAACAGAACAATCATGGAGCGTGCAAGGTGCATGAGATTGCATGCAGGATTGCCTTTACAATTTTGGGCAGATGTTGTAGATATTGTTGTTTATCTAATAAATAGAGGCCTTCAAGTTCCTTGGATGGTGGTGTTCCAGAGGAAGCATGGACAGGTAAAAAGGTAAACTACTCTTTTTTAAAGCCTTTTGGTTGTGAGGCCTTTGTCCATATTAATAAATAAAATAGAACACAGCTTGAGGCAAAGTCAAAGAAATGTACCTTTATTGGATATGGTGTTAATGATATTGGTTATCGCTTATATGATTACGAAAATCACAAAATCATTAGGAGCAGATATGTAATATTCAATGAAAAGGTCTTGTATAAGAATCGGTTGCAGGAAAAGAAACAGGAAAAAGAAAACAAGGAATACATAGTTCTTGGTGATATCACTAAAAAAGTAAATGTGCTTGAAAATAATAATAATCAACAACCACAACAACAGCAACCACCACAACAACAAAAGGTGATGCACCTTTGTCCTTGTGCGCCATGCCTTTTTGCAGCTGATTTTGGAGGCCTTCTCGTGCACCAAAGTTTCTCCAAGTGGGCTTGTTGGAAAGGTATGTCTGTCTACTTTCCAGAACAAGTAGAATTTCTAAATTTGGATTCCATTTGGACCTCCACAAGTGATTTCTCCCAACACTGCTTCCTATGTGGCCAAAAAGGGGCAGAAAGGGCATTTTTGAGGTGTTTTTGACCCTTTTGGAAGCTCAAAACTTGACAAAATTTCTTGGAAATTTGTGGCCATTCATATTTTTTCCTGAGGAATCCAAAAATTCTGAGTTTTCCTCCAAAGGAGGTTCCTAGCAAAAACACGCTCTAGGTGGCGCGGTGCACCAGGCAGAAAAACCTGTGTTTTTCTCCAAAAATTCAAAATTGACGAAAAGTATCCCAAATTTCTGAAATTTGGGCTAAGTGTCTTGCATAAAGTTCTATGTTGGGCTAAGGAAGCCTCAACCAAAATATTGAGCTTTTCTTGCTCTTTCCTCTTCCTCAAAGCTTTCCTCAACTTGGCCTTCAAAATCCCAATTCTTGCTTCGCAAACTATGTTTCTCGCCAAATAGTGATAGGCCATGTGCCTCAACATCTTTTTGTCTTTTTTGGCCTTCTCCAACATCTTTTCCAAGTGCATTTTTACCCTCTCAAGCCAAGATTCACGATCAGCTTCAATTTCTTGTTTAAGTGGTGTCAACTTGACTTTCCTCCTCTTGGTAGCTTTCCGGTTTTCTCTTATGTTTTGGAGCTCCATAATAGTTTGTTGATCTTCTAACTATTTGTTCCTCTACTCAAGATATTTGATTATCCACTTGGCTCTTTCTAGGTTGAGAGACAAGTCATGAATGTCAGCTTGTTGTTCTTGAATGATCTCTTTGAGCTTTGAGCTTTGGGAGCCCAAATCAGTGCCATCATCTTGAATGAGAATGAAATCTCTCTCTTGACTTTCTAAAGGCCCCTCATCATGCAATGGCTGCTTACCCTTGTCCTATACCTACTTTTCTGTTGAAGGAAATTAAACCCCTTCCACCCTGGGTGGAGATAGTACTTGTTTTTCTGCTGTAAACAATCTCCTTGTGCCCTTTTGGTAAGTGATAAACACTGACACGCTAGTGGTTTGATTCTCATGCACCTCTTGCTGATGTGAAGGGTCTCCTGCCTCATGAAAAACTGGTGGAGGTACTTGAGAGCCTGTGAAGATCTCATGTGAAATGAAATCCTCCCATGAAACATTCAGTAAACTAAGCTGATGCAAAACCACAATCTTGATTAATGCAAAGTGCTAGATGTTGTTATATTGCTGATGAGGAGGTTTCATTTGCACTGATGTGGTCATTTTATCGATATTCTGGCATATGAAATAGGGGAGGTTCATCATCCTCACCCTAGTGAAATGCATCAATAATCGGATGTGGTAGGCATAAAAGCGAGAAAATCTACCTTCACAGCTGAAATATTTAATTATGAGTGTCATCAATGGAGCATATGCGTCGTGAAGATACCTAAAAGGGAAAACTCTACTAATCTGCCTCTGAAACCTAGCCTTGATATAAGGCTCATAATGTTCTTTGTCCACCAGTTGTCCCTTGTTCCACTATTCACCCACATTCGGAATACCTGTTGCTTTAGCTATAGTCTCAGGTGTCAAAGTGAATGTCACACCTACCAAATTGACCTGACTGTTATGAAGATGGAGGACAAAAAATAGTGGGCTCTTCCCAGATATGTTTTCCACCCTTGTGAGGTCTCCTTGGTGCATGAATTTCTTTGGAGGAGTCACTTACTGTTTCCTCATTTCTGTCATAAGATGAATCTAACTCCAAGTTTTCCATTGTTTTATGTTTCTTAGATGAGTATGAAGAGATTTTATAGAGACAATAGATATTTGTTGCTAAATAACAAGGATTTGATGATGGGGAATGTGAATGAGGGGTTGGGATGCTGCTTGTAGGGTTTCCGGGAATAACAAGGTTTGGGGAATGATATTTAGGGATTAGGGATGTTAATTAGGTTTTAGGATAAGTGAGGTTATGGATTAGGGTTTTCAGTTTTGGGGATAGGGGAAATATGTAGGTGTAAGTGAAAGTAGCAAGGAGAAAAGAGGTGAATGAAATTGTAGTGAGGGGATGGGAATTAGACAACAAACTGTAATTTTGCAAACCCTAGGGAACTTTCTCAATACAACTATGCAAGGAACTAGGGTTTTGTTTTTTGCCTACTGAAACACCATAAAAACTGATGAAAACCCTTGCAATGGAAATATGGAGATGTTAACTTACTTGTGGAATGAGTAATATGCAAGTTTGAAACTTGGAGGAGGCAATTTGAATGAGTTCGAGCTTTGGAGGCAAGTGCGTCGCGCCCACTAACAGGTGTGCCGCGCCTCACTGGTGCATCGTGCTAGTTATAATTTCAATGTAAAACCTGCGGTGTATGCGCTGCGTTGGCTAGGCGCACATCGCCTTGACCCATGTGCGTTGTGCCTCAAAATTTTCACAGTTTGATGCAAATTCGCTCCTTAGGCTCGAAAACACAATTTGCACTTGTTTCTCATTCACTCTTTGGACACAAATGAGCTCTTCAACATGAAAAAAACTTTATATATCCACCAATTTAATTATTCACTTATAAAACCCACTTTGTAATGTTTTATCTTTCACTTGTTTTTTAAAACTCTGTTTTAGCAGTTTGACTTGCTTTTTTGCCTCTGATAGACTAAATGCTTTGACTTTTTGACTCTTTTGTAGGGGCTAAAATGCAAGAGCTTGGCAAAGTGACCAAGGATTCATCTCAAAATTATTACATATAGGAAAAATGAAATTACATAAAAATTTATACATAAAACATAAATAACTTTGTTTTTCCTCAAAACAGGGTTTTGAGGAAAAATCAATCACTAAGCATGTAATTATTGAATTTTTTGTTGCTGAGACTTTATTTGACCTCCTCATGTGTCTGCTGACCATTATTGAGCTTTTACAAGACCTTGAGGACAAACCCTAGACCTAATGAGACCTAAAACCCTAAAAATGACTTTTTACAGATGTAAAGACAAAAATGACTGTAAATGACCTGAAGGTATGAAAATGGGCCAGCAGGTAAAGATCATGAGGGAAAATTTATAAAATGCCACTGCCATCAGATGATCCATGATCCTAATGGAATGCAGCTAATCAAATGAGACACCTAAAATGCAAGCAACAAGAGAATTTTGATCACTGATGGAGGGATAAAGATACTGACACTAACAGTTTATTTTACTTATATTCCCACAAAGTGAAGGAGAAAGTATAGTACAAAATAAAATGGAAGAACATTGACAGTTCATGAGTTTGGAAAAGGGAAAGAGAAACTGTTAATGATAATGGATATTGCATATATAACATAATTGAGACTTTTTGAAAAGAATTGTAGTTTATTTTCTGATCTAATTTCTCTAGAAGTTGTTAAGGATTCATTGAAATCATAAGTTTGGTGGGTAAAATCTTCACAATCAAAGTTCCCTGGGGTTTTTTGAGGGTGATGAATCCATATATGTTGTCAAAAGGGTAGTTTAAACAACACAAATAAAGATTTGACCATAAATTGTTTCGCTAGATAACTCCAAAATGTCTCACTTAAAGACTACTGTATATAATATATACATAATTGTATTTTAGTTAGACTATGGAGTGGATCCATGTATGCCAATCTAGTTATTATCACTAATAGAGCACTCTGCATGTCCATGCATGAGTTTTAATGATCTCTATTTGCATGAGACATTTAATTGATGATTGCATAGATAATTAATTATGACTTTTGACACTTGCATGCGATAGTTAACTAATGACTGAATGACATTTTAACTAGAACTAGGCGTTAGTTTTTTAAAGTGCATCTTCACTTTTCTCTAGATTGATTAATAAACTCACTAACGAGTAGTCTTTAAGTGCGGATTGTTGAAAAAAAATCTGGTTTATTTTCTGATCTAATTTGTCTAGAATTCAACGGGGATTCATGAGATGACAAGTTTGGCAAGTGGACACTTCACAATCGAAGTGACCCAGGGGCTTTTGAGGGTGCTGCATCCATATATGTTGTAACAACCCTAGTCAAACTTCCATGTAAATAAAGTTAATAGAGGAAAAATAATAACCATGTTTATGGGACACTTATTCCATGTTGAATGTTGGGAAACACATCCTAGTGTGGGTGTTCATTTGGTTTATTATGGCTAAGGAAATTGGCAAAGACAATGGAAAGGAAAATAGCATTTTTGGCAATTTATTTATGAAAATAATGGAAATTAGGAGAAAAGGAAGGTGAAAGGTCACAGGTTGCATGTGAGGAGGAAAATGAAGAAAAAACAATGGAAATTGAAGAAAATAGAGGCATCATTAATAAAAAAGGCTTCTGAGGATCAATTGTTACCTTTTGTCAGTTTAGTTTTAGAGCTATCTCTCTATTCTCTCTCTCACACACTTTTGGACACTTAGAATTTCTTAGAGAATTTTAGCTTTGGATAGAAGAAAACAAAGGAAAAGAGGAAGCAAAGATAATGTAAGGAAGAGCTAGATCAATCATCTACAATGGGATTATTTGCACGTATCAATTAGCATGTGTAGTTTTCTTGCTAGTTTTTCCATGCATAGTACACGCATGTGTGTATTCGGTTCTTTTGTTGTCATTGGCATGGGTTTTTCTAGGTGTGGAAATGTTCTTCAACCTTGCCTTTCCATTTCCAGATAGCCATGGTGTGATGGGTTATCTCTTATTTAGTTAAGATTGATTATCGAATTGTTTCGAAATTGAGTGAGGTGGTCTCTGAAAGGAAGAACACAAGGCCAAGGAATACATCAACCAGATTAGGATTGCAGTAAATCTGAAATTCGTGTGCCTCCGTGGGCCTACAAATCCTTGAGCGGTGAATGGCAGGGCATACGGTAAATCCTAGAGGTGTGTATTGTTGATCAGACCTAGGAATCCTTGACTGATGAATGGCGAGATATACAATAAAGCCTCGAGGATGGAGTCTTGATTAGGCCTAGGAATCCTCGACCATTTTATGGAAAGATATATGGTAAATCCTAGAGACTAGGAGACAGGAAAATTCCTCACAGTGTAGGTGAAGAAATCTAGTGGTATCCATGCTTGTTTAGGGCCTAGTGATCCAGTGGGGATTGTGGTAAAGCCTGAGAAAACCTGATTTGGTTTGGTTTTGATTCCCACGTTCATGCGTGCAATATGACACGGGGGTGATTGGATGAAAAAAATATTTGGTTCAACCAATCTATGGTCAGGTGGTTCGTGGAAGTCACATGCTTGATTGGATTTTACATTCATTAATAAGAGCTCTTTCTTCTTGGCATTTCATGTGTAAACATACTGGATTATATGAGGATTATATGGTTGCTATATCCTTGTTATTTATGTTGGTTACATGTCAGTTATGAGTATGTTTTATGACAAACTTAATGTATGGATCTCATCATGTGATTAGTAATTGAAAATATAGTGAGTATATGACCTAACAGATGATAACGTGACTATTGTGATATGGAAGCAATGCTTCTTTATGAATCTCAGATAAGTATGAGACCCCTATGCTCAGATTTGTTGTTATGACCTGTAGAATGCGTATTTGTGACATGTTTGATGAGATGCATTCATGTCCAATAGGGGTCCATTCAATTCATTGATTAAGTTTTTGCATTAGTACCTTTGTTTTAGTTTCATTTATCATTTTTTAAGGTTTCATGAAGTTTTGGGCAATGGCCTCAGTCCTCGCCCTAAAAAAGTGGCACAAAATCTGAGGTTGTTGGATTAGAACTATCTAGAAAAGTCCACAGTCATTGGCATGCCCTTGCTCTGGGAGTGAATGTAAGGCTTTGGTCACATGCTTGCCTTGTCATGGGAGCGATAGAGGCTCTAGGATAGTGAAAAGATAAGTTGTCCAAGGGGTTAAGCACTTGGAAGCGTTGGTTACCTCTTGAAGAGTTTGTAGCTCCTAGGAAAGGTCAATTTGGTTGTATTTTTCGGTTCCACTTCCTTAACTATAGTTGGGTAGTTGAATCACATCATAGTAGCCTATCATCACATGTTTACTCCAGTGGACTAGTTAGCTTGGGTAAATGTGGGAGGAGGCTGTTACAAAGTGGTATCAAAGCATGGTTCACCGGTTGAACTGGATGGGTGGTGTGTGTTGGTCATGCATGCATGTTAATTACATATGTGTTCCTTATGCTTGTGGTCTATGTGTTTGTTTCATATACATAGCGTTGGTCATATTTGTAGTGGTGTCGCCATGTGAAAATTTGATGGTGTTGTTGTTGGATGTGGTCGTCATGAGTGCATGTCGGTCATGCATTGGTCATGCATGTCATTGTTTATATGTTGTTATGAATACATTGGCATGGTGATAGTTGTCATGCATGAGGTCATGGTATGTGGTTGGTATGGTCATGCATTGGTAACTAGATAGTGGTTAAAATGATGTTATATGTTGATGTGATTATGATTATACATGTATCGTGCTAATATGGTTGGTCTTGCAGACGAGATATCCTCCCCTGAACTAAACTAAGGTACGTTGATTGTTTATGATTTGGTTTAGCTAACATGATATACCTTGTAGGAAAGAGAACAAATATGGATAACAAGATGGTATACTACAGTTCACGAGACTCTCCCTATGGGTTAGATGAGCATCATGGTGTTGGGAATTCTTCTGACTCAACAAAAACATTGAGAAGCTTGAAGGTAGAAATAAGAAGTTGCAAGGCAGATAATGAGAGGATCATTGAGCCACCGAAGAAACAAGCAGAATTCAATGTAGTAATCCTTCAAATTTTGTCAGAATTGCAGAGACAGAGACCACTTCGAATCATCCATGGGCAGGAGGATGGAACAAATGGGGCATATGACAATAAATCTTATGGTGGGCATAGGTCGGATAGAGATGACACGATCAGATCTGGCAGACTCTTGGATACTCTGGATAAGAGACGTGACAGAAACATGTTCTATTGTAGTTCTGATTCTGACAAGAACTATGATCGTCATTGTTATCATCCTTATAGGAGGACTGATAGAGGATATTTTCGAGATGAGTTCAAGAAATACAAGCCACCTACCTTTGATGGGCATTTGAAGAAGCCGGAGGATTCATAAGTGGTTACTTGAGATGAATAAGTTCTTTGAGTTGCACAAGTACACAGAGAATATGAAGGCTACAATAGCTATCTTCAACCTTAAGGGGAAAGTAGAAATCTGGTGGGAAGATGTGAAGCGGGTCTGAGACATAAGGATGAAGGAGTTGAGTTGGCATGAATTCAAGAGACTTTTTAGGAAGAATTATTTGTCAAAGCGCTACTACGAGAGTAAGGATAAGGAGTTCTATGACCTAAAGATGGGATCAATGATAGATGACGAGTATACGACTAAGTTCCTGATGTTATTGGGGTATGTACCATATCTTAACGATGAAAAGGCTAAAGTTCAAATAATTTTCAGTGGATTTCCATTATCATTTAGAGATTAGATTGAGTATAATGAGCCTTGGTTACTTGAGGAAATCATTGGTAAATTGAAGCACTATTATGAGCAGTCAAAGTGTAAGACCAAATTTGAAGCAAGGTTGGAAAGGAAAGGAAAAACTAAAGGTAAATGGCAGCTGAAAATAACAAGGCCTCGGGATGAAAGTGAGAAAGATAATGTTGCACCTTACAAGAATTTCAACATAACTAGACAGGGACATGGTTCACAACATGTAGGGTAGAAAAATAAAGGTGATGGTACAAGATGGTTGTAGTGTTGGACATGTGGTGAGGAGCATCTTAAGAGGGATTGTCCACAAAATCAGGGTGGTAGGTTTCATACTTATAAGAAGCACAAGGTCTAGTAACTAGGCCAAGTAGGTCAAAAGATCAGTTGCAGACATAGAATGAGGCAAGGTAAGTGTAATCAGTGACACAATTGATTTGTCATTGTAGCATGGTAATGATGAAATCATATGAAAGAGAATAAGTGAGCAGATGTATGAATTCACTTATCTGGAAGAAAAACATTTAAATGCTAATCTCAAACAAAACATAACGTTAAGGTAATTATTTTTGTTTAACACTCAATAGATAAAGCATAAGAGCAAATATGAATAGCTACTGAAATTATATAATAATCATATGCATAAGAAAAATTGGAGAAAAATAGTGTCATTGACCACAACACATGAATCCCATAAAATTAGCTACAACTGTATCTTATTTCTGCCAATGTCAAGTACACTAGTTCAAAAAGTATGAGCTTCTAGTATACAACCCCCTCTTTGAATTCATTATGACTACATATAGATGAAAAACAATATTTTCCCTCAATGGGGTCGAATCTTGCTTCATAGGAACTGATTTCATGATTCCCTCTAACCATTTCCAAAACCTAGGGGAGTTAGAAACCACTTCCCCTTTTAACTAACTGAATGAGTTTGTCTCTCAAAGCATTTAATTACAAGATTCTTTACTATAGCAACCCCTAATAAACTCATTTAGATCAGATAAAATTACGTAACAACCATTTACATAAACCTAATTGACTTTTCACCATTACATGTAGTAAAACAACTTAATTCACAAAAGCACAACAAACTTAGCAGAAGCATAGCAAGTCCAACAGAAGCGCAACAACTCTTTGCAAGATGATTTGGAGACCTTCTCGGGTGAATTTTTTGTTGAAAAAGACATGGATGGAAAGATAAGGATGTAATATACACCCTAGGGACCTTAAGTCATCCAAAAACATGATTTTTACCTCCTCAAACTTGATCTCGGAACTAAGTGTCCAGAAATGCAGTGAATTACCTAGAAACATAACAAAAAATTGGGGTAAAAGACTTGTATAATGCATATTTGTGACATGTTTAATGAAACTCTTGTCATGGCTAGTAGGGGTCTAGTCAAGTCATTGATCAATTTTTTGCATTAGTACCTTTTTTTTAGTGTCATTTATCATTTCTAAAGGTTTCATGAAGTTCTACGCAGTGGCCTGAGTCCTGGCCCTGAAAAGGTGACACAAAATCTAGGGTTGTTGGCTTAGAACTGTATGGAAAAGTCCACAATTGCTGGCATGCCATTGTTATGGGAGCGACTATAAGGCTCTGGTTGAATGCATGCCTTTTCATGGGAGTGATTGAGGCTCTAGGATAGTGAAAAGCTAAGTTGTCTTAGGGGTTAAGCACATGGAAGGGCTGGTTACCTCCTGAAGGGTCTGTAGCTCCTAGGAAAGGTTAGTTTGGTTATGTTTTTCGGTTCCACTTCCTTAACTGTACTTGGGGAGTTAACTCACATCATAGTAGCCTCTCATCACATGTTTACCCAGTGGACCGATTATCTTGGTTAAATGTGGTAGGGGGTGTTACATATGTTGTTAAACGAACAATTTAAACAACACAAATCAAGTTTGGCCATAATATTTTTTTGTCGAATTCCAACCAGAAATCTGCGGGAGCCTTCAGAAAGTCAAAATATAAGACTACTCCAACTCACTAATATATTAGTTCAAATAATTTTTTTAATAATGTTCTCTTCTAACTTGGTGCATGAATAAAATACATTAATTATTTTCTATCAATTTTTTATTTTCATTGCAAGTTTTGTTAATTATTTTTTAATTAGATCCAACATGTGCCAACTTCGTTAAAATTTCATGATAATTGCTTAAAAGAAATTTAATTTCTAAAAATTCAAATTTGGCTTTATTTTTTAAAACTAAAATTTTAGTTGTCTTAGTGCCTCCATAATTTTAAACTAGTAGACTGTGGATAAACACTCAAATGTAATGGTGCAAATCAGATTGTTTGTTTTGTTAGGAAGGTAATGCAAATTATTTCTAGGTTTTACTATTCTTCGTCTTCTCGTAATTAGGTTGGGGTAGACCATTTTGTAGCCCGTAATTAGAATATTTATTACACGTTTTAAGGGCTCGTCTCTGCAAAAGCATCATATTTTTTCTTTTCAGAAGAAAAAGCAATATAAATTATATTAAGACAATATAAGAACCCTGATAAATAGATTACTAAGGAAATAGAGATGTTCGCACCTCCCAGGTCAATGTTCCTAGGTCTTTTTAAAGCCAATGAGAAATTTCTCACCTTTGTTATTGTAACATCCATCCTAATTTTGTTTTAATAAATATTACTATCGATACGTTCCACATATCAGTTTTACAATTAGTCACTAGGGAATCTAGGTTATATTTCCACCTTCATTTACCACATTCGGTGTTGGTTAATTTTCATAGTTATGGCTATCACCACCATAATGTAGCTTGACATAATTTCTCCAGGTGTTATGTATATATTAACTTCTTATCGTCGCGCCTTCACACAATTATGATGAACTTAGTTAATAAATTGAGTAGTAAGGTACCTCATGGTATATTATCGAGCAATTTATGGCCTTTCAGTCTTTGGATTCTTTCACAAAGTTATTTTTATCTTTATTCTATATTTCTGGGCTTCCTCGATGAAACCCTTGGGATTATATCATACCCCTTTTTGGGTCTTCTAGGACAAAATTTAGGTAGTTTTTTTTTGAAAGATATATTTTTTGGGGACCTTGTTACATTTTATACCATCTATTTCAACGTCATTAATATATATATATATTATATATATAATATATATATATATATATATATATATATATAAGCTTTACCAGGAGATTTTACTGTGAATATTGTTTATGTTCCATCTTGGTTCCCTAACAATTACATAACCATGCTTTAACAAATTTACCCTTGTATGCCCATTATCTCATGCCTTGGCTTCCCTACCTTTGTAAATTGTAACCTGGGAAAAATAAGGTAGTTGGTTAACATAATTCTTTCTTCCTTACTAATTATGTTATCAGCGTATAATGTACAATTCACTACCTCTTTGTAAGGCTTGTGCTTAAGCTACAATTGTTGGGTTATGCCATACTGATAATTTATTTACTTATTTTGACTTGTAAAAAATATTAGGTCATCATATTGGTTTCTGAATTTGTTCCAGGCTATTGGCTCTCACTGACTGGGCTTAGGAACTAAACTGATTCTGAACAAATTTTTCGTTTTGTTCAAGATTGCATATTCCATATTCCAACACTGCTATAGTTTATTTATAATGTATCTTTTCCATTAGTTACTCACAACATAACACATGTAGTTAGACTTCAATTTCGTTATTAAATATAATATAGATTCTTATTTTCCATTCGAGTCTCATTTGCCCATTACTTCCACCATTACCATTACTAGTATTTTGGAAAACGACCCTAGTTCAACCTTCCTTGCTATTGCTTTATTTAGGTAACATGGTTTTGTTTAGAGTACAGACTCAGGTCTGTAACCTTGACTAACTAGTTATTTATTTATCCACTCACTTATCATAACATTATTATATACACACACATCTAAGCAAATCTCTTCACAATTCTTTTGTCCCAATACAGTTTTCCCTAAATAAATTATACTAATAATCATAACTAGTCATCTGTACAAAAATATTTATTTTATAATAGTACCATAAAATACCAGTTCTAGAATCCAATCAAATAAAATTGCTTATTTGTAAAGCTTAGACTATTAGGGAAATACACATGGAATTAAGTTCACCTCTTATAATCAAAGATTTTATGTACTTTATCATCTACAGTAATAGTTCAATAATAATTATGTTATGTGAGAATCATAACCCACACAAAGTACTTATATATTAAGTTAGACTGTTAGGTAATTCACAAGGAGAAATACCACTCCTCCCAATCAATGAGAATCACAATCACATCTGATTCCCCCCCGAGCTATTTTTCCACTCCCAAAACAGTTGTTTTGCAATGACTGAGCAAGGTATCTCCAAAGGCATCAAGACATAAAATGTCCAGCCCAAGAACTCAGACTCCTAAGTATATCTTAGGGTTTCCACTGGCCACCAACCAGCTCAAGAATACCTTCACTGGAAGCATCCTGCCTTCGTCCAACAATGTCATGTTGCAGGTTCACAAGCTTACAACTTCATTTTTCTCACTTGGGCCTCCTCCAACCAGGTAGCAAGTATTCAAGGTTGCCTTAGGTTTTCTCTCCTCTCCCCCCTCTTGGATCCCTTGTCCCAAGTGATATTATTTATCGATGGGAAGAGGAATAACTGTCCATAACTGTCTAGTGACTGAAAAACTTTCATCGAGTGTCTTCCCCCCATGAATTCCAAGATTTGTCATAATCTTTTGAAATAAATTTATATAAAACTTTTAAACATTAAATTTTTCCACTAAGATTTTCACTTAGCCCATGATTTACAAAGTATATGTAGTAGAAGTAAATTAAATATTTACTTTTCACTGAGAGTGTTACATCTTCCCCCCCTCGAGTGTAACATTGTCCTTGGTGTTTCCTAGCCTTCAAATAGGTTGGAATATGTATTGCATATAAGTTCCTCATTTTCCCATGTAGCCTCTCCCAATTGAAGTGCTTCCATTTCACTTTAACCAAGGTGATCATTTTCCTCTGAAGAAAAATCTTTGTCTGATTGAGAATGCATAGGGTTTTGACCAGGAATGCTTTGTCCATCCTGACCTACATCCACAATCATTATAGTTGTAATTATTTTCCATCAACCATCATTTTAAAACATATATTTCAAACTTTATTACAAACACCATGAATTGTTATTTATGTATCCAGCATGGAGCATCAACATGTATCCCAACCCCCCAAGGGTTAGAAACCTACATTCAATAAGAGTTAGAAACATCATTGTATCTCATCAACAATAATAATTAATCCTTTTACTTACCCAATGGTTATTCCACTTGCAAAGAATTCCATGTGGTTCCACTATAAATTTCAGAACATGGAAGTACCAATCTTACTTACGCTATTGATATATAGTGGTTTTAAGACTTTCGGAAACCATTTTCTATCCTTGTCTTTTATGATAGATTGTAACTAGTGTATTATTTTACTTGGTAACATTACTATGTTTTTAGTTTAATATAAATATGCATTATTCATATTTAAGTAGAGGTTTAGGGTAATCTTTTCTTCCTTCCATGTTCAAGGTAGTTATATTATTGTCTACTTATTCAAGTAAACTTAGTTATGCCCATCCTAGGATGCCTCGTTATTTTCCTTTGAGTGCAAACTAGGAGCCCACTTTACAACTTTTCTTAATTTAGTATCAATTTTTTTCAAACATTTGTTTACCACATGGTATTCACTTCATTAGCGAGTAAATTATTTTAATACATTTTACCTACAGGGTCGTGTGGAATTGTTAATAAACCACAATTTTATCCCAATAGGAAAGTTATCTCATTATATCACTCCCCAATAATTATACTTATTCTCATTATCACTTATTTCCTAATAAGATCTCCTTACCTTGCTCCATGATGGCTCACTACAAATAAAATGTCCTTTAGGAAGCACCAAATTTCATAATATAAAAGATGTCACCGCACAACATTTCCAAGTTCAAGGGAAATTATCAACGTCAATGTCCTTTACTTAAGTGAACCCAAACATGTCCATGTTATTTGTTTACTGGTAGTTTCATGCAAAAAATTTAATTAGGTTTTTATAGTTTAGCCGGTTCCCTTATTTTATTATTCTCCTTCTAATATTTTAGTAGACCATCTAGACCAATAACACAAGGTAATGTTAAAAGGAAGCACTAAGACAACCCCATGGTCATGAAGGCAAATAGTATGATATGCTCACATTCTCAAAAGATGCAAGAAAATTATGTCACCAATTCTTACAACCATGATTTTCCAGTGCGTCTCATCCATGAGCTTCTCATAATTATGTTCTTGGGGTTGTATCCCTCTCTATTCTGCAAATCATTTACTAATGTATCCGGGGTTAAACGTGTCACTTCTCTTCTTCTTTTTTGTAGGTGCATTAACTACAGGGTTCTTTTGCCTTACATTTGTTGTCTATTAGCTGCGTCATCACATCTTGTTCATGTGGTTATCTTGACTTGGTGATTTTCTGAGCATGTGTTAATTTTGAACTTCATTTATGCCTATAAAATTCATATTAGAGTTTCTTAAGGTACTCATCTAGTGGCACATTTGATTTCCATGTTAGGAGATCACTTGTCAACAAGAATAAGTAATGCTTGTGCTAATATGCTATCAATGTTACTTTTACCAAAAATTTAATTTTTGTAAAATTATGTCCCACATTTTCTTTGGTTACCATACTCGGCTACCTGTTGATTTCTGATCACATTCTACTTGTACTCATTATGTACTCTTAAAGCTATGTTAAGACAACAACTCTTATAAGTATTTAATTTTACACATTTGTTGTCATGTTCCTTATATATATATATACATATATCTCTTATGTTTTCATTTTCAACTTATGATATTGGTCAAAATCTTTTAAAGCAAAAGCATAAGATCAACACAATTCTGGTTGAGAGTTCTCTCATTGTAATTTACAACTGTATTTTTGGTTCTCTCTCTCACACACACACACATAACAGTGTTACCAAATTTCCATAAATATTAGTGTGCATCTATTCTTGTTCATATTATTGTATCAACTCATCCCAAATCTTCAAACATCCGATTAGTCATTTCCATTAACCAAAAATTCTCTTGTCGCCTTGTTTTCGATCATACTAAACCTCCTGATTGCGAGGCAGTTATAAAATAAACCATTTAGTGAATCATTCTATGACTCAGTATTGTGAGTCTGTAACTCACAAAATTCTTGAGGCCATTGTGTCTATTAGGTATAGGAATTTCAAAACTATTTGGGTTCCTTTTCTACATTTAGGGCCATTGCATTCCTCCATTAATGGAATTCCATATCCTTGATATTGACTCTAATCTTACTTATTTTAATTTATTGAATTTTGACGTAAAGCTAATACCTTTATGGATATTAGTAGCACTACTCCGATGTGCCTTCATACTCATTTAGTGTCAAGGAGTAACCTAGATACTATTATCACGTTACTTTCCAACTTAAAAGTTTCAATTATATTGCTTACTTTTTTTTGTGTAAGCTTGGCAATACTTCCTTTGTCCATTAATTATATATAGGTAGGTAACAAAAAATATGTCTGGTGGCCTCAACCTGCCCGAGGGAAACCAGATCTATTGGTCACCGATCAACATCATATGCCGTCCAAAATTTAAATAGTTTGAAAATATCCATCCATGTTAAATATACTATTGTATCTATTGTATTCTTAATCCTTGGACATTTAAAGTAAATACTATCTGACATAAAACTAAAAAAATACTTTCTTCTACTCTGTTTCAGTCATCAGATGACTCAATAGGGGCCAGGTCCTTTGCACTCAACCAGGGCACTTCATTCTGCATCACGGTTTGAATTTGTTTTTCAATTCGACCAAAATGAAGGTTCTGATGATATTGTTTTGCCTACACTACCTGAATCTCCTTTTGGAAGTCCTTTAGGCTTGGCTCCTCTTGACAAGCTTGCATTGGTTCTTCCCGATCCTTGTGTGTTGTCATGGCCCTGGCCAACAGGTTCTTCATGACCCAGTACTGCTGGACCATCTGTCTAAATAGTGTTTGTCAGCCTCTGGTGTGCTCCAAATCTATGAGCAAGGGCTCCCATTCCTCCGTTGGAAGCGCTTCAGTCGCAGCCTTGGTATTTAGCTTTGCCTCCCATGTTGAAATTATGGCTTTTACCTGAGTTGGAGTTCCTCCATGGTATACATGCATTAAATTCTACATACTGTCCTCTCCAGTTTTCCTGCCCCTTTTTCGCTAGGTCTTGCTCACTGAAGCCACCAGAGCCTTCATTTTCTTTTCTCTCTGTTTGCCTACCCGACAACCCCCTTTTCTTCCCTGCCTCGCTTCGGCCTTCAAAATTGTATTTTCCTTCTGAAATTCTTTCAGCCCCCATCCCTCTCTTGTTCTTTCCTTCTCCTCGTATCGGAGCGCCGAAGTCAGAGTGGAAAAAGAGTTAAATAAACTTGTAAGGGTAGCATAGGTGCAAACATTTTAACCAGTCCATATTTCATTCGTGGCCTTCAACCTTTCCATGTAAATCATCTTTACAGAATATCGAATTTGAATTTGCAGGAGATGAACCGAGTGCCCCCCAGTCCCTTCCCATCTTTCCTGAATCCTTATTGTGCGCAATAGTAAGAGATTCTCTTCCCTCCACCTCTTAATTCCCCCGTTGGGGTCGACCATCTGGGTTCCAGGATGAGGTCCAACTACACCCGAGGTTGTTGACAGACAAGGTTTGGGGTGACCAAAACAAGAAATGCAAGGGTTTGTCTCGGTTCTAGCAGAAATTGCAAGCTCACTCGAGTCGTGATGCCCCGACTCCTCCCTCCTACCTTTGAGGATTTTGACACGACCCTGTAGTTCGCCTTGAACTAGAATGACAGAGAGAGATGTTAGTAGCCTACTCAACACTCCCCCCAGTCAGGCTTATGGGCCTCTACCCAACCATACCACCATTTCCACCAAAGTTTGCTTGCCATGGCAAAATTACTAGCCACAGTGGGGTTCCAGTCCCCCACCTCCCTATTGATTCCCTGCTGCTTCTCAAGATTACTCGCGAGCCACGCTGAGACTAGTTGGTCAAGATTACCACAATTAAGATTCCCCGACATCCCTTTCCTACCCCCTTGGACTTGCATGTCTCCCACTAACCAGACGAACCAGACTGATCATTTCTTCTACTTCCCATACCCTCTTGCATCTCTCACTGGTTCTGGAGACTACCAAATCGTCATAGGCTTTCAGGGGAGCCTCAACCCCTTCTATATCACATTCTGCAGGTTTTCATGGTGGCAATTGCCAATTTCATTCCCCAGGATCATGAAACATTTGAAACCATCCCCATTAGACGCCAAACTCGTCTCTAATATTGCAACATTGATTCCATATCTAGACTTAGGTAGGCTTGAGTTACATACCAGTCTCCTTCCAGGCCATTGAAGGTGAATTCTAGGTGCAGACGACAATCCCTTCTCTCGCAGGCTTGGTTCTCCTCTCGGCTTCCAGTCTTGTCACCTGCTGCTTGTTTCCTCCTTCAACCTTGCATGCATGCACTAAACTCCCTCACCACATTTCTGCCTTGAAAACTTACCCACCTAACCATTTGTTTTCCCGAGGTTGCCTCCACCTACCTCTCTCTCTCTCGGTACCTTATGTCGCTCTTGTTTTGAGTCCTTGGGTGGGCTTCCCCCGTACCCTGTCTATTTGTCCTTCTCCCATGTCAACGATCCCCTTCCGGATCTGCTCTCCCTTCACACCCCAGTCGGGGTCTTACTTTATTATTTTTAAGACTAATTTCATTCCATAATTTTATCATAACTTATCTCCATCTTGTTGGTTCTTAAACAAAGATTTTACCCGATGAATATACTACAATCCTCAATTGTTTGATACTCCCTTTTAATCTATTTATTTCGATTTTGATTCTTTAGAGAAAAGAGGACTTATGGATCATGTTCCATGCCTCATTACTTGGCTCATTCTTGTGTAACTTGTTTGGGAGAGATTGGCATTTCTTTTAGTCATCCATACTAAAGTTTTAATTATCAAAAAATCGATTTTTTATTATTTCTTTTATTCTAAGGGGTCAAAAGGATTTCTCCTAGAGAATATGACACCTATAAAATTCCATAATATCTCATTGCACACCACAACCATTACAATTTAAAGCATTAAAATACGTATTAATTTAAATACATTCTTCCAAACTGAAGGCATGTGCCATAGACTTCCAAGTGTATAAGTTCATTAGTTTCCTTTACCAATTTTATCAATCATAAAATTCAATCCTATTGATGCGAGCATGTTATTACTGTATTTAACTTGTTAATATTTGAATTATATTACTAACATATTGGTTTGTATCTTTTGTTGTCATCATTATCAATTCCTACCATGTCACTTACCAACGCTAAACTTGGTGAACAAGATTCCAACCCTTCCAACCAATTACCCAAGATAACCCCTATGCAAATTTATATAATCAAAAGTGTTCTTTTTTTCCCTTCAGATTTGACAAATTTATCCTTAATTATGTAGAGACTATTGCCTCGAGTATACTGATACACCCTATATTTTGCTTTGCGTCTTTATGTATTACAAGGTTCTTTTTCTCACTTTGTTATGTGGACATTATTTTTTTTTTTATGCAAATTAATATATATAAAAAAAGACTAGTGTATATTAATAGACAATCATCAAATAGATATTCCTTAATTTCAAGGTGATTTTAGATAGAACACCGTGCCCTCTTTCTTAAACATATCTATTAAACATTTTATAATCTTCAACAACGTATGGTTACCTTATTTCTTTTGTGTTTGTCTACACATTTGTTTCCTCATCATTACTTTCAAACAACGATTTACTCTCTTAGGCCCTAAAAGTATCAGTTATGGTAGATAAAAGTATCTCGATAAGTATCTCGATAAGAGTATCTCAAAAATAATTCAATTAGTATAATAAAATTTATTCAAATTACTCATAGCAAAGTTCTTTCACTTCTTGCTGAATTTTTATTTATTTCTTCATTTGGTAAGAATATTTTATTTTACCTTAGTCGGGCTCGTAAGACACATTATTGAACCCTTCCTCGCTGATACTCCTTGTAACATCCCTCCTATTTTTTTTTTCAATAAATATTACTATCGATACGTTACACATATCAAGTTTTGCAATTAGTCGCAAGGAATCCAGGTTATATTTCCACCCTGATTTACCACATTCGGCGTTGTTTAATTTTCATAGTTACGACTATCACCATCACAATGTAGCTTTGAATGATTGCTCCACGTGTTATGCATATATTAGCTTCTTATTGGCATTTTGATTATTACTATTCTATATTTCTGGGGCCTCCTCGATGAAACCCTCAGGATTATATACTGCCCCTTTTTGGGTCTTCGTAGATGGAATTTAGGTAAAAAAAAAAATTAAAAGATATATCGTCTTGGGACCTTGTTACAGTTTGTACAACGCGACAAATTTTGGATTTCATGGATTTTACAATATTAACAGTTCTTGTTTTTATTTTTTTTCTTTAAATCCATTTTAATGGAATTAATGTATTCATATATATGCCTCGGCTTCCCTATCTTTGTAAATTATAACCTGAACAAAATAAGGTATTTAGTTAACACAATTCTTTCTTCTTTACTAATTTTGTTATCAACTTATTATGTACAATTCACTGCCTCTTTGTAAGGCTTGTGCTTGAGACACAATTGTTGGGTTATGTCATATTGATTATTTATTCAAAGTTATAAATGAGCTACGTTGGCCTATACCAAATATTAGATTATCATATTTGTTTCAGAATATGTTCCAGGTTCCTGGTTCTCACTAACTAAACTGATTTCGAATAATTTTTTTTTTTCCTTTTCTTAAAATTACATATTCCAACACTGTTGTCAACAAAACACATGCAGTTAGACTTCAATTTCCTTATTAAATCTAGTATAGATTTTTTTTTTCGTTCGAGTTTCATTTTCCCATTACTTCCACCATTACCATTACTAGTATTTTGGAAAATGACCCTAGTTCACCCATCCTTCCTATTGATTTATTTAGGTTTTATTTATGTAACCTGGTTTTGTTTAGAGTAACCATTTCTTTATTTATTTATCCACTAATCACATTATTATATATATATATAATACTATAATATATAATATATAAAGGAATCTCTTTACAATTTTTTTGTCCTAATATAATTTTTTCTCAACAAATTATACTAATTATCATAACTAGTCATCTATACAAAAATATTTATTTTATAATAGTACCCGAAAATGCCCCGTTCTCAAAGCCAATCAAATAAAATTGCTTACTTGTTCAAGCTTAGACTATCATGGAAATACACAGGGAATTCATTTCACCTCTTATAGTCAAAGATTTTATGTACTTTATCATCTACAATAATGGTTCAATAAGAGTTATGGTATGAGAGAATCATAAACCACACAAAGTACTTATCTGTTAAGTTAGATGGTTAGGGAATTCACAAGGTGAAAGACCACTCTTTCCTACCAATGAGAATGGCCTAATTACCCCAGCTAGTTTTCCACTGCAAGAACAGTTTTTTAGCAAGGTCTCTCTAAAAGTATCAAGACTTAACCAGTCTAGCCCAGGAACTCAAACTCCCAAGTCTGTCTTAAGGTTTCCACTAGCCACCCACCAGCTCAAGAATACCTTCACTAGCAATGTCTTGCCTCCACCAGCTCAAGAATACGAATACCCTCACTAGCAATGTTCTGCCTTCCTCCAACAACGTCCTGTTGTAGGTTCACAAGCATACAACTTCATTTTCCTTACTTGAGCCTCCTCCAACCAAGCTCCAAGTCTTCGAGTCTTCAAGATTGCCTCAAGTTCTCTCTTCTCCCCCTCTTAGCTCCCTAATCCCAACTAAGATTATTTGTTTTAAGAAGAAGAATAAATGTCCATAACTATTTGACGAATGAAAACTTTTTATCTAGCGTCTCTAGTAAATTCCAAAACCTATCGTAACTTTTTAAAATAAAAACTTTAAACCTTTAAAGTTTTCCATCGAGATTTTTCACTTCACCCATAATTTATCAAGTATAACTTTTTAAAATAAATTAAAACAAAAATTTTAAACATTAAAAGTTTTCCACCGTCTTTTTCACTTAGCCCGTAATTTACCAAGTATCAGCATTAGAAGTAAATTAAATGTTTACTTTTCACGGACCGTGTTACAGTTATCACTTCAAAAGGTTACTCTATTGTATGCGCTTTAAATTCACAAATAAAGGGAATATGTTATGGTAAGGAGTTTATTTTTTTATTATCAAATTTACTATATTTTTTATCTGAATTAGAAATAAGTAAATAATGTTAATGGATATACT